>JAVTVY010013408.1:0-52429 GCA_036873755.1 Hanleya hanleyi
AGTCTTATCCAAAGAAAACTACAACAAACGTTCCGCCAAATGTATTCTACATCTTTACAATTATGAATCTGTTAAAATAATTCTGAGGATTTTCCTTGAATCGTCTTTTAAGTTTTAATCCACACTACGCGCAGTATCCTGACTAAAAAAGATAGCCCTATTCAATTCTGCGGGCTACAATTTTATATAATAGTGCAGGATTTATTTTTTTCCTAAGATTAATCGTAAAGATTATGGTATAATCGATCTTTTGGCAAAAAGCTTGGAAGTAAATTGGTCGGAACACAAAGGATAGAATAGCTATTAAACTCTCGTTCACGGGCGCCTCGAGAATAGATCAGTAGCTCCTTTTTCTCTTACGCTCCCAAATATTCCCGAAGCAAAAAAGACACTGTGTTTAAATATTGCTATGATTCTTGAAAACTTGTACATGTATACTCTCCGTTGAATGGCCACGTCTACAAAATATACACCTGGAAAAAAGTTAAGCACCCCCTAATATAATGACTAATAACACACCGATGTTAAGGTTTAGCCTGTGTCTTGTGGTAGGTATGATAATAATGATGATCAGACAAATGGTGGCGAACGTCCTTCATGGAAAGTGACACGAAAAAATATCATGGGAAGCATGTGGAAAAGGGAACCCACGAATTTTCCCAAATGCAGTTTGTGCGCGCCACATATTTCGGTATTTAATGTGCATGGATTGCAATATTCAATCATTATCTGTCACCATGGCACGAAGAAGGATATCAGCTGCACAGAGGTGGCAAATTATTGGTATGCATTCAACCGGTATGTCCTTTAAAGCAATTGGTCGTCAACTCAATATCCACTTCACAGTAATCAGCCGTCCAGTGAGGAAACACAGGGAAACCAATGAGGTGAAGGACCGTCCACGTTCCGTACGACCCCGGGTGACATCACAACGTGAAGACAGAGCACTTCTGAGGCTAATTCGACGAGATCCATTCGCCCCAAGTACTGTTCTGAAGAACCCCTGGTTACCAAATCGCCGTTTCTCCACGCGAACAGTCAAGAATCGCACAAGAAGTGCCAGGTATCGGTCCAGAAGGGTCATTAAACGTCCTCTCCTGAGTGCTCATCACCAACGAGTACGTTTGGCTTGGCGTATAGCACGACACCGCTGGAATCTGAGGAGCTGGCGAAGAATTCATTGGTCGGATGAAAGCCGGTTCCTTCTTCATGTAACTGATGGGCGCGTGAGAGTTTAAAGGCAGCCAAATACAGCCTATACACCAAGAAACATCAAACCGACAGTTGCCTTTGCTGGGGGTTCAGTAATGGTGTAGGGCTGTGTCTCTCATGACTGTAATCTTGACATGGTAACAATATGTGGGAATCTGAATGGCGATTAGTACATCCGGGATGTCCTTGCCCCAGTTGTTGTCCCCCATCCTCTTGCTACCAGACCTGTGTTTATGGATGACAACGCTAGACTGCACCGTTCTCGTGCAGTGACAGCATTTATTCAGAATAATGCAGTCACTTAACTTCCTTGTCCCGCCATGAGTCCTGATCTGAATCTTCTGGAGCACATTTGGGACATTTTTGGGCGTCGAATACAAGCACGTGAACCTCCAGTACAAAATCTGCGTGAGTTGGAAGCAGCTTTGCACCAGGAATGGCGACAGTTTCCTATGCAACGGATACAACGATTGACTGGGGGGATGCGACGCCGGGTAGAGGCAGTTATCCAAGCACGTGGAGGATACACCAGATATTGAATTGGAAAACTTTCCCTTGTTACAAATGACCTTTTTATCCATTCATATCCACACCACGTTGCCTGGTTGAATCTCCAGCTCCATACTGGTAACGGGTTTCATTTTGATCTCAAACAGTTACTTTTTTGGTACGCCAGTGCTATCATTACAATGATGAAGAAAACTGTCATTATTGTGTTTTCTTGTAGCCAGAACATGACCTTACATGATAGCATGCAGTTTTACAAACTTACTGTGCCTGTACATCTCTGATATCGACCAATACATATACCTTTGTAAATGTTCATGGGGGTGCTTAACTTTTTTCCAGGTGTATATAATCTTTACGACTTTGGGAAAATGGTAAAGCTGCAGCGGATGTTTTTGCTGGTCAAAATTTGATTGTGAGGTGATTTTCGAAAGGAATCTTAAGTAATATATCCTATTTTTTGCTTAAAGAAAGTAACTGTTCTCTCCAAAAATTATACCCAAACCCTTTTTCTGATCGTGAGTTTTTCATCATCAAAACACCTGTACGGACTCGAAGTTAGGAATATCGACACAAATGCTTCCCACTCACGAATATGAGAGAAACGAGGGTTTTCGCTTGCTAGTTGCGAATCGATTGATCGGGATCTAGATATCCACATAAAACCAGCACTTCTCCCTTCGTGTTGCCCTTGGGTGTAAAACTTGTTGGTGATCGATTTGTGTGCCAGATGATGCCCAGATGTTATGCGTCGATCGCTGTCCGCGGTATGTTATTAGCTGGAATATTGCATTACCTTCTACAATAAAACCGGCCATGGACCTAAACCAGACAGTTTATCCTGGGATCTTCGCAGGTGACAAGTAGATTATACCGATATCTCCGTGTTTTCACTGAACAGTATTATATGTTCTTGTCTTGATTCCTTCAGATGATTATCCCAAATTTCAAAACCGTGTTTTATGTAATCCTATTAGACAAAGTAGGCATAAAGGACAATAGTCTGCTGAAAATATTACAATGTATGCCTGACAGATCAATGAACCCACTGTGTACCTGGAACTACGAGACACATATAAGTGCAGACCGGACATGCTGAAGACATCCGTTGTTTCCGCGTGAATACCTAATATATTTTTCTAATAACATCATTAGTTCCAGAATACAATTAGGCATACAGTAACAATTGCGAAAACACAAAGCCTATCTTGCATGAGAGAGAGAGAGAGAGAGAGCGGTGGTCCACGGTTCTCAATGATGCCAGCAAAACCGATTTTCCAGTTAGTATTGTTTCATTCGAATGGATTTCAAACTTTTCATAATGTAAAACCTGTTAGAAAGAATTTTCTGGCTGTAGAACTGTGTGGTATTATAATTTCGTGATTTCAAAATGTCATTATTTTATTTCGAATGCTATTTTCCTATGCATTATTTTTTCGCTTTTGCGGGACAGGAATTACTGGCGAGAAATTAAACGCGCGCGAACATCTTTAATAGCTTAAATTAAAGACTAGCGACTCTTAAAAACGGCTATGAATTGTTGTTTAGTCCCAGCGAGTGGTCGATGATTATGATTTCGAAGGTGGGATCATGCGTCGCAATATAATTAGACCGAAGTTGCCTAGAGTCTATAGAATAAAGTCTGCCACATTGGTACTATGCAGGAACAAGACTAAATAATATCCTACTTTGGTGCCTTCGAAACAGATGCAGCTCGCTCAATGGTGATCTAATTGCTGATCTATTAATGGGTTATTAATGGGATTCTCTAAGATTCTGATGACGAATCCGCTGAGCATTATCTCACATATGGTATAATCCCTCTTACCCACGCAATGATAAACGGAGTCTGAATACATGAAGAATCTGATTCAAAGATTCACTATCATGCCTTCAAGCGATTAAAAGTGGAAATTCAACTCATCCCACTATCTTGAAAACTCTACAATTATATGACAGTAAATGTTATCAACAGATAGATATTGTGTTTTGTTGGGTGCCTAGTCACGTTGACATCAAAGGCAATACTGAAGCTATTAAAATGGTTAAGGCAGATCTAGATGAAAAGTTGATCCAATTGGAATCTCATACAGCGATCTATCTGGGCTTATGTAAGAAAGCTGTCTCAATCTTTATGGGATACTATTGATAATAACAAACTTCACGAGTTCAAAAAAACTGTTGGTTATACTCATCTGAACAGACAGAAACGTTTCGACCAGGCCATGATTAGACTATGTAGGATCGGCCATACACAATTAACTAAAACAGGAGTCGGTCCCAATGTGTATTCCATGCCAGAAGATCTCACGGTGAAACATATTCTCATAGACTGTATTTTAGATTATTTGAGAGAGATTGGTTTGTTGTACAAATTTTAATGTTTGTACCTGTTTAACGCATTAGTTTGCTGAGTTGTTGAATTGAATACTTAGAATATTGTTTGATCGTCGCTATATAGCTGAAATATTGCTGAATGCGACGCTAAACCTTAATTCTCTCTCAACCTCTCAACGATCTGAGCATTTCACTGTCATCATACGGGAAGAACGAAACTTCTGTAGAAATGAATATAATGTTAATGGAGCAGGTAGGGATCTAGGTTTGTGCGAAACGAAAATGGCCCCTAGGATAATGGAAATAACATACATGTACCCGCTAGAATACAAGTAACGAACGAAAGTGTTATTTCTGAAGAATTTATTGTGTAAGTGACCCGAATGGTGAATATGTAAATGTGAACCTTTGCCCATGTATAAGCACAACATTTGTTTTCTATTGAAGAAATACATTTATTATTTTAACTTTATTTTTGTACCAGCGTACAACATGTATTCAACAAATTTAAGGGAAATACCATATAAGTTCATAAATTAAGTACCGTGAATCCTAAAGCTTTGGAAAAAAAGTATAATATAAAATAAATGGAAACTGTTAGTTCTATGGGTAGCGTAAACCGCAATTCGTACCATGTGGGTAAGTCTTTCGAATGTAAGAAATGTAAACAATATTTCCATGTATAACTCCAATATCAATGGCTCGCGACGTTTGAATTACTTATGATCACGTTCTCCTAACATTTCCTCAAAAACTACTTCCCACTCTAGTTTAGGAAACTGTTAAATGTGCCACAGCTGCCTACCTGTTACTGGACTCTATCCCGTACGTATAAACATTTGGTGGAAGGGAATTTCACCATTATTCAATCCCAGGACTGAAAACACATTAGGGAGCCAGGAACATTGTCATTCACTCTGTCGTAAAAGGCACGTGACTATGCATACCCACTTCCAATAAAACGTCATTATATGTTATGGAAATCAATCCACAAACGAAAAATTTGCTGCGCGGTTCTAGTTTTCTCTCATGATAATTATGAAATCAAGAGCGATGTTGTCATCGATAAAGTCATCTCTTGCTTGAAACCAGCATTTTTGAAAACGTGCATTGCTGCCTGTTTCTTCTCACGGCGCTGATTTGGTAACGTCAATGTCCAATTAGGCATATTTTCCCGCATATGATACGCGTCGGGTTCGTCCTGTGGATTTGATGGGTTGAACGTAAAATACTACTCGATGCCTTTCCGTCATCGTTCTGGCAAACATTTTTTTCTATTAGGGCCTACGGTTGATTGGGATTTTGGTCAAACAGTTAGATATTCTCCGAGGAACCGATATACGTCCTCTTTCATCTGTTAATAAGAAGAGGAAATCAAAGTATCCATGATTTTCTTTCCACCGGGCTAATATATCCGTTGAATGGTCACATGGGATTGAGTGCCCTGGCAACCTATTTTTGTTTGCTTCTCTGGCTCTGATTCCATCCAAAACTGACAAGAGTTTTCTGTTGATGGGACTATTTGACTCTGTTTCAACCTTCTCCTTCATCAAATATTACGATAAAGGCTGTGAGATTCCCCCGAAGCCTTCGAAAAGCATTTGGAGAATGATTTGTCTTGATCATGTCCCAGACCGAGGATGAAATATCTTGAAATCGTCTGAAGATTGACTGGATACAAGCATAGACCGTTTTTCTTCTCGTTGGGAATCTGTGGAGTAGCTTTGCCAAAAGTGACGGCTATTGAATTGTTGGAGTTTTATTAACTTCTCGGAGAAACACTTCAGAGCGTTCGGCACAAAGTAACCCCGTGCCCCCGGGGTCGAATAATGATATAATTACCACTACGTCAATGTCCAGGCAGTTATCGGCCATACATCTGCACGGGGCATTCTTTCAACACAGACGCAGATCAATCTTTTCAGAAAATATCTTAAATATTTCATCACTGATCAAACATAAGAGGATTCTGTAGCCGTTCATCAAAGCGTAACTTTTGCCGTAATAGTGTATTATGGTCAAGACTCCGTGCCGCAATGATTCCAAACTTCCACCCGTATGAATAACCTAACTAATTATTTCTGTATGACAAAGTTTCAGGGAAATGATTTTTTATAACATAATGGCCAGGTTTACATGTGTGACCCATTTGTATAGCAGCGAAAACGGTCTCCTATTAACACGCCGCGAGATTCTATCGGACTAGCTATGGACCAGTGATCGAATACATCAATTCCCAACAGCTAGCCATTGACAGGACCAAGGGTAAATCTCCGTATTTTATGGGAACCTCTCTGTTTTGAAGCCAATGAGATAAGAACCAGCGGCGGACAGACAATGCATCGAGTAAAGCGATACGTGGCCAGTTTATCACTGTAACCTTTCTTACGAAAGGCAATTCATACTGACTCATTAAATTCAATATTTCACGCCTAAATAGATTTTCGATGTAGCAATCGCCCATATTGTCCAGCGACGTGCAAATATCACTTGATCACTGGCCGCATTCTGGAGTATTCGTCTTTTTAATTTTATGACCCGCGCCGATATCTTCCAGACAGTAATTAATGGATTCGCATTCGACCGTCGTTTGCAATCACGTGATACTTTCCAGACTGGAAATAGAGACCGGAAATATATATGAATAAACCAAACTCCGAACATAAAATCTGAGAGGCATACACAAAGCACCATGAGAGCTGGTTGGCATTTTTCTTATTTACTTTGAGTGTTATCAATCATGGCGGTTAACGAGGAACTTTAGCGTCAGGTGTCAGTGGAGATGGCGGCTTCAATATCCCATTGTCCGAACAACCTTCTGGAACAGCTCAGCTGCGGTATTACCATCTCCATGTGTTGACAGTAACTAATCATTTGCATAATCATAATGGTCCCGCTTGACGTCCAAAGCCCCTTATTATATCACTGGTAGTAGCATCAGGGTTGCATACAGCGTCATATCGGTACAAGAGACGGGTAGATCTGATCATAGTCGATATCACCTATGAAAGGCTTGATGGAGGCTGTACCGTACAAAGTCACCCGTTACAACTCCTGACCGTGAATCTCCAAAGACAATGATGGTTATATTTATAATGACTTTATCTGTGTAATATTTCTTTATTTGTTTTCATGTTTTATTCTCTCGAAGGAGCTGCTGGGATACAACAGCCATGTTATAGCAGACTAGGAGATTACAGTTAAAGTGTTATTACAGTGATAGCCGTCTATGACTGGATTTACAAGATGAGTCTTGAACTTAATCCGTGTAACATACAACATTCACAGTGTGAATATCAAATGAAGCTACTATTTTGAACTGGAGATATTTCACACAGAATGTATCTTGTGGGTTAAATTCAACGGAAATTGATTGAAGGACTTACGGTCTTGAAGGTGAGTATCCCTACAATATTTGTTATTGTTTTGACCGTGTAAACTATACGCATGTAACCCCCCGTGCGGCTTGAATAAGGAATACTAATTGGTTAGATTAGAATATTTATGTTCATAAGAAAATACATGAAGACGTAAACGGATATAACGTCACCAACAAAACTACATTTCACGCCCATAACCCCTCATTGTTGTAGGCTGTCTTACCTTTGACCATTATATAAACAATTGCATTGAAACTCCCCTGTTTTGATAAGCTTTGATGTTCACAATCCTGAATTAAATCAGCACATCTATTTATGGATAACCACTCCTCAATTGAAGGATAACCACTCCTCAATTTATGGATATCAACGCCTCTATTTATGGATAAGCACTCCAGTATTTATAGATAACCACTCCTATATTTATTTAAATTCAAGGAACGTTCCACCAAAAGATGAGAACGCACACAATCAGAACTTGTGCTGTGTTCGAAACAAGCTTGTAGTGTTTCCGAACACCAAGACATCTGTTGTTAAAATTTGTCAAAGGCCACAACTTTTTGCCGGAAAGAACCCCATATGCTGTCAAAATAGAACACACGCCATACTTTTAACACCAGCACTGAAATTTGAGTGTGCAGCTTGATAGGGTTATGGAGGTTTCACTTTTGTATCAGTGGATATAAATACAGGTAATATTGTATACATGGTTGTTTCTGCTAATTGGTGGTCATTTGCATTCACCCGGTACTTCGTTCTCAGGGTTCCGCCACCGTTAAAAACCCAGCATCGATGCTGGATTCTTGTTTCAGCAGTTAGCGGATTTATAACTGGTAACATGATAATCACGTGGCCTTAACATCTTTTGATGATCGTTGGGTTTCAGGACTAGTTTGTTGAGAAATTCCCGGTGGTTGTGGCTTGTCGGAAATCTGTATCCATGGTGTCCTGATCACAGCAGGCTTTTTAATATGAGCTTGGTTAATGTAGTGATTATCCCAACGCCGGTTTGTATGGGTGTTGTTTGAGCGATAACTGATGTATGTGATCGATGTGTGTCACTTCACTTCACGTCACGGCGTTATCACGGCACTATCTCTGCTGATTACGACATTCGAGATGACAAGGGCTTGTGCGCGATCTTAAGATGTTGTAACGCAAAGTCGTCTGTAGACTCGGGTGATGGTCTCTATAAAACCCGTGCAGATAATAGATTCAGTTTCGGCTGAGGAGATTTCTCGAAGACTTGGTAGCCTCTTTAAATGAGACAGGATACAACAATTAACGACGGAGTCCATGTCTGCTGAATATTAAGTCGATTTATTGTAAATTCATTCCACCTAACTTAGGAATGATCGGCGGTACTTGGCAGACAGACCAACACAGCTTCATTAACATCAGATCATTTAGTAAGTGGTCATTTTCAAAACTGGAGATAGTACATCTATCATCGAGACGTGATGTTGAATTAGCTTCCATTGAGACCTGATGGTATTAGTCTTCATTGAGATCTGCCTGTATGTGCCGGTCATCCCTTTTTATATAATGCTATGACATTACAGGGTCAAGTTAACTCAAAACTAAATCCTCAAACTTTCGACAAAGTTTAGACAAGCTGCTCAGCTATATGTCTCATTATCTAAACTCACTCGTCAAATTCAGGATGATTCAATATATTTACACAAGCATTTTCTATATCATCCTGTATAAATTGGAATTACATAACTGTTTCTCAAAAATAGTTGTGTTCACAATAACTGACCTATAGGGTCATGAAATAGAATTTCGAAAATAGTTTTGTCACAACACATCACAATAAATTTAAGGTTGCATGCATACAGATTACGTTATGTAAAATTGGTGAATGAAAATTATGCAAATTATATGGTGGCTAAGAAGTCTACCTTTACGTGAAAGTATGGTGGCTAAGAAATCACTATTTCACAATATGAACAAATATATGCAAAACAATGGGCATGTTATTGGTCGATATAAAATGTGGACAATCGGATAACACCCTAACTACACTTTTATACTACTAGGAATACTTGAAATGGGTATAGAAACAAAATATATGCAACATATGCGAAACTGGAACGAACGGATATGCTTGTTCATATTGCCTAACCCACTTATACATACAATATGCAACAGGAATCGAATTCTGGGTTTTCTTGTCGCGTGGATAGCGCGTGCTAGCAAGGAAGTAGTTTAACGTTTACACACCTTTATCACCGTGGCCGTGTAAAATACGTATACAATTTTCGTGCTATTGTGCACGTACAATGTCGTTTTGTCTGGTGTTTTATTGACCGATTTGTCTACGCTATTTGTCCAATAATAATTGGCTCAGAAGAGAAAGGACCTGGATATAATGTGCCAAATTGATCTCCCGAGGATATGTTACTTCAAATGATGTTTGCTTTATACTACTTTACTTTGTTAATATCTTCCGCATTTTGCTTGGTTGATGTGTGCAGTATAGACAATATGGAAATTCGTGTCACTAAAACAGAGGGCAAGGGAGGGCTAAACAATTGTAGCTATGCGATTTTAGGATTTGTATACCTGGTTACAGTGAGCTTATCTATCTCCCAATGGATGAAACTATATTAACACATGTACTGAGGAACAGAATTAATTATCCAGTATGCTGAGCAATTTACCCATGTTTAAAATTGCGAGCTAGGCGGGGTTGTGTTATATGATAGTTATCAATCTTCTATAACATTGTACATGTACTGTGCATTCATTTGTATGCCCACATCTTTCAATCCTCCATTGTGACCTGAAACCAATAAATCACGAAACGCGGTTGTTCGACGATTTTGGAATCGATTTATTGTATAATTAGAGAAATATGGTATTTTAATAAATTCAACTGAGAGGTTTATCTGAATTTTAAGTCATGTCCAAACAGGGATTTGATCAGGGGCAAGTTATCCGTTACAAGATTGCAACTAGTGATCCGGATTCATTTTCTATATTACCATGGTGGCAGCGCCGTATACGGATGCTGTTTGCTGTAGACATTTTTAATTTTATAAGGCCTCAATGGAAGAACTGTAATCACTTCAGTATTTCCAATATACGCGGAATACATGATCTCAATAACAGTTTTGATCCAAGGACGGATACAGATAAGAAATTAACAAAATGATATATGCTATTTGCCCATGATGCACATGAACGGTTCACATTAGTGAGCAGTATTAGCACTCTCGCCGGTGCCCTCACCTCCGGATGAAGACATTCTGTGATGGTCAGTCAGACTGTAGTTAGTCGGTCCACCCGGATCTAAGGCCCAGCAAACGCAGTATGGGTTGATCGAAAGAGGAGACGCATAATTCTGAGTCAAGATGCCAGAGAAGACAGTGATTTCTAATTCCTATCGTCCATCATTTATAATGTGGGTTAGAAAGGGGAAATTGGCCCCTCGGGTTAGTTAGGCTAGACTTAGATGCCATTTATTACCAATTGCTATCAGGCTAGGACAGCTTTATGGGGGCGATTGTTAGGGAACAATTTAAGAAGTTGGACCATCTGGAAAACAATCTAACCGCACTTTGATACCCTATTCGACATGTGAACGGAAAGGCGTGTGATGGGTACAGAGGAAGGTACTACCGTAACGACTATATACCAAACCGTCGAACAACGAACTATTTATCGACCCATGTGAACATTTGTATATTTGTTGAAACAGATGCGCGAGATTCAGCGAGAATTTCTGTTATTTCAGAGAAAACATTGAAAGAGAAACTGAACACCAATTATGATTAGATCAGAACATCCGAACCATGGTTCCTTCATCATGGTTACATGAGCATGTTTCATTATTTAAATTTACGTTCTCACTTTAGCCAGTTCGGTAGTCGACTTAATGTGAGAAGGAAAACTACAATTGACGAGTCAGAGCGTGATGTAAAGGACTCCAGGAAAATTAATTTTACGATTATTGAAACGTTGATAAGTGTGAGTCTAGCTAATCATAGTGAGTTTACTAATCCCAAGATTGAAAAACTAAACAAACTATGACATTTTTTAATTTAAAAATCATGGACAAGGCATCCTTCACGTCTGCATCCCTTTCAGATAGATCGAACATTATCTGTGGTTCCCATTCGGATCATGTCTTTCAAATGTGACAGTACAGTACAGTACTGTGACAGTGTAACTTCACTATGGAATTAATTCAGGAGTTCGCTAAATTATAGTGATACTTCTAAATTTAATAAAAATGTCGATATTGCTAATCTATTTTGAGGAAATTGATCATTTAATAGAGATCCTTCAGCCATACTGTCCAAAATGAATGCATACATGCCAACACGAAGACTCTTCTCATAGCCATTCATCATTATTCTGTATTCAAGGGGCAGAGTATAACATATGAGCACGTCTTCGTCCACTATGCGCAGTCGTCTATAAATAATGTGATTATCCAAGCGTTAATACCAAAACAATGCAGGCAAACAATATCAATAAAACTGTAAATAAAATTTATCTTCCAACAGAAAAGCGAGCAATAGTTTGCACTGTACCGACAAGATATCGTGGTATACCGATAATCGAATCCTCTATCCCTGATCAGTATTTTTTTCATCCAAATGAATTTTTGAGTTATTTTCTTGAGTATAATGCACAGTGTATCTCATACGCAATGTTCCAGTAGGCGAAAGAAGGAGGAAGATAAGGATAAAACTTGAACAATATGATGTTTACGAGTTTTGCTACACCTTGGTCACATCCGTTAGTAGTATTGGAAGGCTCGCCAATGGCCCCCACTCCGGATAGAGACATTCTGTGAAGGTCGACGTGACTGGAGTTCAATAGTCGGTCCAACCTGACCCAAGGCCCATCAAACATAGTATAGGATGATCGAAACTGGAGACACATAATTCAGGCGTCAGACAAGACAGTGATTTTTCCAGATTTTAATTCTATCTATTTATTACCAATTGCGAGCCGACTAGCACAGCTTTGTGGAGATGTTTGTTAAAGGAATAGAAAACCCTAAGTCGATGCATAACAATATCGAAAGAACTATATCATTAGTATTCGAAAAACAAAACAAAACGAAAAACAGCCCCCTGTACAGACCTTTTGGTCTTTGATATATGTTGGCACTTGTGGGAAGTTGATGCTGGGTCGACATCGGGCATTACAGACTAGTCCTTTGTGTTAAATGCCGTCATTTACATCTGACGACGATACAGCTCATCAATCTCCAATGTACGAGTTGTCACAGCGAAACAGCTCACCAATTACCAGTATACGAGTTGTCAGAGCATTTCCATCATAGCTCTCTAGATTTGTATCTAATACCGCTTATGCCGGTGCTAGGGGCCGTGGTCATACCAACCAAGTTGCCACATGAACAGGTACAATAAAAGCCTGAGATACAACACATATCACGAATCGTTAGATTCTTGGTATGTTTAGAATAGGTTAACCAGAAGACTATTCTGTGAAGTCATATGACGCAGTCAGTATGTCGGCACCTCTTCCCACTTCCCTTATATGTGTTGTAATTTCTATTAATTCCGAATGAATGACAACGTTTTGAACATCAGATCTATTGCCCAGATCAAGAATCCGTGGAGGTCGCCATTATCACAAGCTAGAGAGCCGTTAGCCAATGAAAATCCTTGAAATATCACCTGACATTTTTCCTGTGACGTAGTTGTGCTCCAGGCAGTGTAGCTAATAACATGTAGATCAATTGTAAATTATTGTGTCGATGGCTTTTGACAGATCTGTGGATCTTTCTTTATGCTCCGAGACGATTATTAGGATCGTGATATATGAATGACGAATTGATATACAGGTTGACATGTGACATTGTGCATATGATTTCACGAGCGGCAGAAGAAACGCTGCTAATGCTGCCGTTGTGGTTGTTTAATGCTTTACCTTATGGGGATAGAGCCCGGATGAAAACGGGATTTTTGTCGCAGCGCCATCTACATAAAAACAGTATGACCTGTCAAACGTCAGTCATTCCAACATGTCGCAGATCATGAAGTGTTAAAGTGTGAACGATAAATCGGTGTTCAGCTGTAGAATGTTGCTAATTTTTTCCACCGGTGTTTTTGGAATCTCATGGCATAATTCTGTCATGCCGAGCACGAGTTTACTATTCCTTTAAGGTATGATCTGGAAGTTGTACCATCGAAAACAAGGTCCAACTGCACCTAGCTAATAATATATAGCCCTCTAGTATAAGGGCTATACGACGGTCCCGGTCACCCCCAGCGAGGGTTTTAGATAATTTTATTACGACTCACCCACCTCTGAAACTGCCGTACATCTAATCTCTATCCCCACCTGCGCACTATTTTAAAATCTTGCGCACTATTGTGAAATAGTAACGTATATATCGCCGTCTGAATTTTTCAGTCAACTTCCACTCTCTACGCGCCATGTTGGTGACGTCACGGTAATATGTGTGCTGAGCCGTTTGCAATTAAACATGGCGCGTACAGAGTGGAAGTTGTCGACTGGAAAATTCCGACGGCGATATACACGTTACTATTTCACAATAGTGCGCATGAGGGGATAGAAATTAGATGTACGGCAGTTTCAGAGGTGGATAATTCGTAATAAAATTATCTAAAATCCTCGCTGAGGGTGACTGGGACCGTCGTATAGCCCTCATACTAGAGGGCTATACATTTTTTAGCTAACTGCACCCCGGTACCACTAACTATATCCCAATTGAGAAGAGAACACCATGCACATTCCTTGAGGACAATTCGTGATATTCCATCTGCTCCACATGCTTTACGTGGGTTTGTGGATAACAAAATCGTTCTGATATCTTCAATGTTTACATGAACAGTGATAAGACACGTACTTACAAAAGTATGAAAGTTTGGTATCAATGTCACTGTCGGCACTAAATAGGGACTTGAAAAATGAATTGAATAAAGTATCCGCATGTTTGCTTCCATATGTGACATTGTTTAGTAGTGGTCTACACTTGCATTTGAACTTCACAAACGGATATGCATACCTTCACAACTCAATTAAATTTGTTCTAAATCTGTATCCTCATTGCACATCGCTCAAAACTCCCTGATTTAATATGGAATAGTTAATCATAGAAAATTATGGCATTCAACACCTTTTTGTTAATTCCTTCGTGTCTTTGGATATTTTGTGATCCAATCAGATGAATTCTAAGCTTGTTTACTTCCTCAAATGTAGGAAAGCATTTGTGAGTAACTAGCCCTTATCCAGTGAAGCAAAGAACTTGGGGTAGCGGGCGAGAAAGAATTATCAAAGTGGACATGCTTACTTTCATCCATCCTCGCTAAAACCAGGGGTATCTCTGTTCGCCTTTGGCTCACAAATAGAAACCGCGACGTGGTGAAGATGACTTTCATCTGGTGGTCGATTGGCACATGCATTGATAATCCTTGTGTCTAATTCGCCTCTTTTGTCTATTGGGGGAAATTTGGCTTTCATGAATGTGAATGGTTACGATGTGAGTTAAAAGTAAACGCCCATAATGGTTTATCAGGAACTAGTCTCCATTTTTACATACCTTATTTATTGTGTTGTGTTTCTTTCTTACATGTCAACTTAATTGCAAACAATTGCATTGAGTTTGACCTATAATACTGCGTGGATCGTGCCCATCCTGTTAGATACAGTACAGTCCGGCTGGTGTGTAAAAAGACAAGGTTGAATCCCGATGAATATTATTGCTGATATCTTGAGTGAAAAAAACTGAGAAGTAAATGCATTTTAATTGAGTAATAGTTGATATAACTGATAATAGTTCGTAGCTGTTTATCGTCTCACATATCAAACAATAAGCAAATTAGTTTTGAATGAATTCGGGAAGACTTTCATATTGTATTCTGCGTTGTCACGCTTTAGAATTCCATATCACCTATACTCGAGAATCCTTGTTGTAAACACTCGCGTTAGTAGCTAGGGAACCAAGTACAACATTTGTTTGACACTCCATACATCAGGAGTCGATATTGATATTAAAATAATTCTTCATTTGCCGAATATATTGATCGACTAGGTATATGATTACGAAGGAAAGTTGACAACGCCGGTGTTTAATTTTCGTGAAAGCAATGTTGTCTGGAGGAGATACTCGGGAAAATCTCAATAACACGTTATTCAAGTGTACGTTGATTGATAATATTTGAAATATCAATATGGCCGTCGTAGCAGTTGATCATTGGATAACATCAAATATGAACTGTTTGATATTCATCGAACGATCAAATATATAGATACCGCATCTCTGTATACCCATCTGATAAGATCAAATAACTGTCGAAGTAGTAACATTATTTATGTTTCACTCTCCATCAATATCGAACAGAACTGAGAATATTGATAAGATACGTTTTAAATGTTGTCGTATTGTTATCGCACAAGAAATACTCTTACACGCATCATAGGTGGTGTGAAATGACGCAGGCGTAATGCCAAAAGTCATATGACCTAACAGACGGATATACTGACTGTATAATTCTAAAAACATCACAAGAATCAAAAGTGATCACTGTGATGATTTGTATCACAAATACGCTTTTATTGTAGCTGTTCATGCGCGCATATTGAATGACATGACCCCACGGCCCCTTGCACCGGCTCGAGCGGTGTTAGGTACAATATTTCAGAGCGATGATGTAATAGTCCTATCAAGTCATCTGTTGGAAAATGATGAACTATGTGACCGCCAGATGGGGAAAACGGCCCAAAAGAGGGAGTATTTAATAGAATGGAAGTTCTTATTCTGAACAAATACTTGTGGAGCCCGACGTCAACCAAGCGCTTCATTCTCCACTATGTTTACGAGTCACAAAACTACAATCACAATGATTTGTACAGAGGGCACGCCTCAGGGACGAAACGTCGACCAGCAGAATATCACGATATACAGGCAACAATTAAGCGCAACACAGCCTTGATGGATCGGTTTCTGATAAAGGAACCTGATTGGAATCGTTGAATTATTGGAGCTGGAAATTTTGGGAGATGACATCTACTGTATAAATTCCGAATATTTTCAGTAAATAAAAATTATCAAAAATATTGCCTAACTATTGCCACAGAGACGAAAGCTTCTAATCTTTGTACTTAGCAGATAAATGTAGTACTATTTACCGAATATGCAAGATCCAATTGGCAATAACTAACTAGCACTTGCTGACCCGACTAAGAGTATACATTCCAAATTAAATTGTGCAATTAGGGACAGCCTATGGTCAGATTGGCAATATTTTGATTTTACATAGAAAATAGCGTTGTGTTGGCATGTACATATGGCAGTATTCTCCCTCACATTGCCCAATGTCAGGACTACTTATCATGTTTCTGGTTTGCTTAAAACTAATAAATTTATGTGTGAAGAAACTTCTTTTTTTTTCGGATGAGTTTGCTGCCAGAAATCATGTTTCATAGGTTAGGCCGCGGAAGATGTTTCATCAAAGATTAGTTTAGCTTGAGTTGACCCTGTGCACGAACAATCCAATTAGATGTGTACAAATTCTGTGGGCCCCAAAACCGCGATTTCAGATGAAAAAGTGAAAATAATGCCATTCAACATTTTGCCTTTTAATATGCCTTCATGTATTAACGCTTTATCATTGAACGGGCTTCAACGAACAGCAGTAGCTGGATTACCTCGACATGGGCGGAAGTTCTGGTTCATTGTTTTCCGACTTCTCGCCATGTTTATGCATGTTTTGATTTCTTTGGCATAAATATGGTAAATACGCTTCTTTAACCTGATATTTCAAAAAAAAATCCAATATACTTACCTTGATAAATATATGGAATCAGTTAATTTTTCCATAGATACGCAAACGGAGAACTCGGAGTGAAATGGCCCCAAGAAAATGGTTTCGATTTGGGTCAGACAAGCACTACGACTGATGTTCAGTGAAGTATTACTGATGCCGTAATTGCGAAAATTCACCTTGATCCATCACATTAAGAATATGTTTCCTTCCGATTTTTCTTCAGAGCGTGTGCTTTGTCAAGTGTAATGAAGACATTGACGGATAATTAAACCATAATCTAGGGGAACGAATGTAAATGGGATCGACAAACAAGGTAGACTTCGATCCATGTTGGTCGTTAAGTAAGTTATTCGCAGATGGGTGAGACTCTGGTCATTGGACATGATGATAAAGGTCTTCAACAGTCCAGTATAGTACGAATTTTGGTAACGTCACCGTTTCTGATAACAATCTACCAGACCGATACCATCGGCAATAAGAAAAAAAAACAAAGAACAGAATGAATCATCTCCCTCTATTGAAGTTTAACATGAGATATTTTGGACCATCTATCCGCTTTCAAACGAAGGACTTTAACCTAAAACAAAAGTACCGCACGAAATCAGACAACGAAACTTGCGTAAAGTCAAATACATACCAACGAAGGGTTTTTTTTGACTTGACGAATTGGCACATTACCGTACGAAGTTCAAGTGATGAATTTGCCGTCTACGTGAAGGTGTATATGTGCGGCAACTAAAACCGAGAGATAATTCACAAAAAACATACGTATAAGTTGCATATTCAGGTCGTGAGAAACAACTCCAGAATTATAAGAATGTGGTGTTTTTTCGTTCATGGAACCAGACGAGGGCTTGTTACTGAAAGTCGAATCTAACGTTGGTATTATATGCTAAATTTTGTTCCGAGCTGTCGCTGGCAATTCGGGAAAACTTTGCAACTGCACGGTACTAACTTTTAGAGAAACCGGCGCCCAGCAAGGTATTAAACATTAGTCGGTTTCCTAAATGCTACATTTCACTAGCAGTCCATACATCACGATTCTAACTTCTTTGATAAAAAATCTTAAGTTGTCGAAGATGATTATTCCCTCGATATATAATTACGAAGGCAAGCTGCCAAAATCGGTGTTTCATCTGGAAGAGCTTCCTATGCATAACTCGATTACAAAATATTCAAGTTTCTTTGATTGATCATAATGAGATAGAAATATTGCCGCTGTAACGCTTAGTTCAGGCAATATTATGAAGTATGATTGGAATTTTGTATCGAACGAACTATCAAATCCGAACGGTACTTAGATATCCTTTCTTTGCCTATCCATCTGATAAAGTGACGGGGTAACATCTGCTAGGAATCTACACAATGTTTGAAGCAGCTTCACGCAAAACAAGATCAAAATGTACAAGATATCTGACGCTACGTTTGGTGACTGGGGTCTAAATTCCGCTTAATCCGGCGCTAGAGACCAATTGAATTCCGCTTGTTTCACATCCCATAGTTATCAAGTGTGCAATCACAATCAAAGCGTAACTGAAATACATTTATACTCTAGAAAACGACTCGGAAATTCATTTCGATGAAGGAATACTCATTTACTGACGTGGGAATTATTTTGCAGACAGCGGCTGAATGTTAGGTCATAAGCCTGTTCTGAAGAGAATTGTCTACCGGAAAACAACTACCAATCAACAAGAAAAAAACATTCTTAATTGTTCACGTATTAGTACATATGTATGACCAATCCAAAGAGTAATATTGTAATAGGGTCGCACTATGTCTCAGATTCAGCTATACTGACTGCGTCCTATATATTTTTTGTGAGCGATTCTTGTTTACTTAGTGTGATTGTTGTATCGTCGGTTGTCTTCTCATATTGTCCGTGTTTAATTAATGTCTTGTTATTATCTGTACTTGACTACGTTACCTCCTCGATGTCCGTCCTCTAAGAGCGCTTCATTAATTTTCTTGATAGATGAATAGAGAGTCAGGCTAAAACCACTTAGGTTCTTCCGCAAGCCTTTCAACTTCCAACCACTACGGATCTCCAAGGTCCCACGTGAACACACAAAGCACACCCGAATATCACGTGAATCGAGTCCTTACCATGATAGGAATCTCGGATGAACGTGTTTGAATAAGAGCTAAATGGTCGAGCGTTCAATGTCCCCCCCCCCGACTTATGGACTGTTGTTTAGTTTAACATGCCTATTGGAACAATGAGTCTGTGTTGAAACCTAAAGTATACACACCTTAAGCTTGAATCAAGCATTGGAAAGTGCATACACAGTTTGAAATATATGTATATTGTGACGTCACTGGACCTATATATGATTGCAACAGACCACCAGAGAATACCATGCATTATTTGCCGTTTACTCTGTGTAATAAAATTGTAAAAAATTACAATAAATATTTTCCGACACTGTTCGCAATGGTCTTTCATTTGATGGAAACTTTACTTGAGGGTTTACGATAACTTTAAAGCTCTGTATTCAGTCCCACGAACGAGCCGTTTTGTAAATAATATATTAGATGTCCTGGAGGAAATATGCAAGCAATGACCCGTGCTATCCGAAAATGTGCAATAAGAAAAAAGTATGGCAAGAATATCGGATTACTGATATTATTCCCACCACTTAGTTTCGAACTCAGAAAATGTTACGGCCACATTCAGTTACAAAATTGCAAGTTTATCCCCACAGCCAAAGAATACAGCGAGAAACAACCAATGTGAACATCGCACAAATTAACTGTGTAACAGAGACATTCAAATTCAACGTACTTTACCGCCTGCCAAATTTAAACAGAGAAACGAAAGAAACTAACTCTTTATCACGAGAGTCCTCGTGTAAACAATAATGTCTCCCTCGTGATCCACTGCAATGGTATATTGACAGAACGTCAAATAATTGCGACTAGATGTTAGTGAAGCACCTGTGAAAGTAGAGCTTGCAATGCTGTTGGAATGTCTGTCGTGATAAATATAAAAATTCTCGACAATTCATGGAGATGTTGTTCCTAATGCTCGATGCCACAAATCAAGTATTCGTTGCGAATCTGTATGAGGAAGCTAGCTGAAAGTCAGACTAGTTCGGAAGACAAGAAAATATCTGAAATGAATTATATAATGGTGTTTATAGGTAGGATATCGAACAAATGATCATATGAATATATCGTACCGACACCTGAAATTCTTATGCAAATGGAGCCGGTACGTCATTCTGCACTTGCGCAAAGTTGAACGGATTTAATCACGCGATGCCAGAATTGGCAAGAACCCAATTACTCACGAGTAGAAATTACCCTGAATGTAAACCAGAAATGGAAGACCAGTTTGCCAGTGAGAGTTAATTTATCTTCATACATTCGCCTTCATGAAGAATCAATTTGCAGCATTTGCCGGCATTTTGGCTCAGTTGGTACTAGGTAGCTTGGCTGGTTAACTCAGATCTATAAATAGAATAATCAACGAATATTCTAGCTTTGAAAATAGAAATGCCATTGGAGAAATACAGCTTAAGCCACAAAGATGTACATTGTAGTTGTTTGATCTAGATACATTCCGGGATAGTTAAGAGTGACCAAATTGGTATCAACACGTAGTTATATTTTGGTAGCTGCAAGGATCTAATCTACCATTATTGCAATTGTAATTCAGTAATCAGACTAAGAGAATCTCTAACTCCTTGGCCAGGAAATTCTCTAACGGCTATGGAAGCCGAATGAATTGGATCTGATACTCGAATTTTTTCTTAATTATCAGAAGGAATCGAGTAATCAGACAGACCAGGAAAAGGGCTAAGAGCCAATATAAATTAAGATTGTACCCGTATCACACGTTTAATTTGACTGGACATGGTTGCTTACCAGAAATCCAATCTATGTATGAACCAACAGCATGAAAAGTATCCTGCATTCTGCATGAGAGGTATCAGAGTCTTCTGTCATAAAATTCGTTCCACAGACTATATAATACAAGAGGAAACGGTTATATTGCAGTCATTCTAGTTTGGAGTAGCATATCTTATAGCGTGTTGTTTTTATGGGCTTTTATGTACTCTCTATGTTCTGTTTGAGGAAGTGCGACCTTATCTTCGCTGTGTCCTCCATCATTACGTTAAATTTAAATTTGGCACTGAGTGTTCTTCTTGAGATCCGATTTCCGAAGCCTACATTGCCGTTCCTCTTACCGCCAATAGATCATTCAATTGCGAAGGTGTCACTTCACCTACTTAAACACTTGATTTGTACAATACCTTCCAACTGAGTTCTTTCTGCCGATCATACATCAACGTCTGCGGAATGAGTTTTCCCTGGGGTAAGAGCAGCGGGTTGGATTGTCTTGTTTGCCGTTAGATCAATATCTTTTCCCAGTAGTTATATAGCACAGAAAAGACTGGGACACGCAATCTCGAAATTGACTGTTAAATTCTCTCACGAAATGTTGGTGTCATTGCGTTGGTTCAAGAACACTTGTCGTATAAGGCGATCTAGATTTTCAGCAGAGGTACACTCGGTGAACATCGATAAACCACGGCATTGTAGGTTTCCTCTACTATGATTAGATTTGGGTTGGCGAAAGTACTACAGGACAAGAGATGCGATTACATGGTATTATAGCCCCGCTGTGATCATTATGAAATTCACTTTGGTAGGAGTTGATTGGATTACAAGCGTCTAGTCCGTCATTCATAATTCAGCCGTCGTCCATTAGAGAATATCCGCGTCCATAATCCATAGACCTATTCCATACAACAGCATTAGCACCAAATTCAAAGACAATCATAGTATACATAAAGATAGGCTTGTTTCCTGCAAGAGAGAAGCGGTCAACAGTTTTCAATGACGCCGGCAAGACATCATGATGTTCCAAAAATATCAAATCCGTATCGTTGATCAGTATTCTTAATCCATAATATTCGTTGTGAATACGCTTTGATTGGGACTGTTCATAGGAGTACCATGAGGATCTTGAAGTACATGGGTTCATACGGCCCCTAGCCCCGGGTTAAGCGGAATTAGACACAAGTTACGAAACGTCGCGCCATAGATCTTGCACGCTACGTTCATATTTTGCTATCAGCATGCGATATGTATCGCCAAATTTGAGAAAATTTGAGTGGAGGCGCTTGGTGGAATAGCCCTGTTTTATAATAGATCATTCAATTGCGAAGATGTCACTTCACCTACTTAGAACACTTGATTTGTACAATACCTTCCAACTAAGTTCTTTCTGCCGATCATACATCAACGTCTGTGGAATGAGTTTTCCCTGGGGTAAGAGCAGCGGGTTGGATTGTCTTGTTTGCCGTTAGATCAATATCTTTTCCCAGTAGTTATATAGCACAGAAAAGACTGGGACACGCAATCTCGAAATTGACTGTTAAATTCTCTCACGAAATGTTGGTGTCATTGCGTTGGTTCAAGAACACTTGTTGTATAAGGCGATCTAGATTTTCAGCAGAGGTACACTCGGTGAACATCGATAAACCACGGCATTGTAGGTTTCGCCTACTATGATTAGGTTTGGTTTGGCGAAAGTACTACAAGAAATGAGATGCGATTACATGGTATTATAGCCCCGCTGTGATCATTATGAAATTCACTTTGGTTGAAGTTGATTGGATATCAGCCAAATTGGTGGCTACCATTTTCTCTTCAGTCAGTTCTAGTTGCACTACAATGTGTAATGACAGAGATTATATGAATAAAATAAACTTAAAGTGCATTCGAAAGGACTAGGTGAGAATTAACAAAAATATATCTACATAAGGATAGGCCCACACGTAACTGTGTAGTATTGCTTCTATATATTTCGTATCAGAACACTGATTATTTTAATTATTTAAAAAAATCTAACAAATATGGATATTTAAACTTAATAATACTGAAACGCAGGAAGTAAAATAGGGTAGCTTTCAACAAAATATTTTGAAGGTAAAATGGCAAATGTGAATATTGCATGTAAAATCTAACACCACGTATGCCTATAATACAAAGAGTTTCTGTTGTAAAGATCGTAAAGGCATTACCAATTACTAGAAAATGTCAATTGTTTAAATATTTCTAGTCTTGCATATTGGTTTGCTCGCGAAATTAATGGCTCAATTATCCAGGGTCTGGCGAGATTTCCACTGCCGTTTACGGTTGGTATTATCTCCCATCATCGTAGGATATGGCCTTGTAGTGCAGGCTCCAGTTGAATATGTCTTGCGATACTTAATTAACTCGATGAATTTATTACATTTATATTGTCCAAAAAAAAACAAATGTACACTAGGTCGGGGCGAAACTCTGATTATGGCCGAACCTATGGGTGGAATTTGCCCTCACCGATACAGGGCACGCGACTTATTCATGATGCTTTATCTGCGCCTTATTTGCGCATATACGCCCTGTACAGTTGCTCTGCCCTAATTCCACCCATCCAGCCTGGCGCGCTCTAAATGTGCCATTCAGACTTGTCCTAACGGGGCGCGCGCCTGATCCGCATCCCAGAATATCTGCGTACTATATGCATCCTATTTCGTTTCAATAATTTGCTTCTGAAGATGACTTTGCGATATCTGTGCCCTCTGAACACACTTCTCCTTTATAGAACTCTTTCAGATCCCGTCGATCTACTTCATTCTTGACTTAAAATTAATTTTGTTCCGCCAAATGTGTTCCACATCTTTACAACCTGAATCTGTTAAAATAATTATGATGATCTTCTTCGCATGATCTTCAAGTTTTAATCCACACCCCTGGCTCTTAAAGGCAGGCCTATTCAATTCCGCAGGCAACATTTTTATATAATAGTGTACGATCTATTTTTTTCATAAGATTAATCGTAAAGCTTATGGTATAATCGATCTTTTGGCAAAAAGCTTGGAACTAAATTGGTCGGAACACAAAGGATAGAATAGCTATTATACTCTCTTCCACGGGCGCCTCGAGAATAGATTAGTAGCTCCTTTTTCTCTTACGCTCCCAAATATTCCCGAAGCAAAAAAGACACTGTGTTTAAATATTGCTATGATTCTTGAAAACTTGTACATGTATACTCTCCATTGAATGGCCACGTCTACAAAATATAATCATTGCAACTTTGGAAAATGGTAAAGCTGTAGCGGATGTTACTGCTGATCAAAATCTGATTGTAAAATAATTTTCGAAAGGAATCTAAACTTTTTGATTAAAAAAAGTAACTCCATAAATCATACCCAAACTCTTCAGATCGTGAGTTCTTCATGATCAGAGTCTTTCATTATCAGAACACATGTACGGACTCGAAGGTTAAGAATATCGACATAAATGCTTCCCACTCACGAATGTGAGAGAAACGAGGGTTTTCGCTTGCTAATTGCAAATCGGTTGATCGGGATCTAGATATCCACATAAAACCAGCATTTCTCCCTTCGTGTTACCCTTGGGTGTAAAACTTGTTGGTGATCGATTTGTGTGCCAGATGATGCCCTGTTGTGTCGCCATTCACACCAGTATTGATGTTATGCGTCGATCGCAGTCCACGCTATGTTATTAGCTGGAATATTGCATTACCTTCTACTATAAAACCTGCCATGGACCTCTTCCAGACAGTTTATCCTGGGATCTCCGCAGGTGACAATTAGATTATACCGATATCTCAGTGTTTTCTCTGAAGAGTAAAATATGTTCTGGTCTTGATTCCTTGAGATGATTAAAGCAAAATACCGGTAACAAATTTAAAAACCGTGTTTTATATAATTCTATTAGACAAAGTAGGTATAAAGGAAAATGCAACTTATGCCTGACAGACCAATGGATAGACTGTGTACCTGGAACTATGAGGCACATATAAGTGCAGGCCCGACATTCAGAAGGAATCCGTTGTTTCCGCCTCAAAAATAGAAATATATTTTTTCATTCACACCATAGATTCCTAAATACAATTAAGCACACAATAAAAGTTGCGAAAACACAGCCTCGGGGGGGGGGGGCAAGAGGGGAATTTTATTTTCTTTTCACATGTTATTTTCGTGTGCATTTTATTTTCACGTTTTGCGCGAGAGGGATGATTCGCGAAAACTAAACGCTATCCAACATTATATTGTTTTACAATATAATGCATCTCGGTCAAGCGTTAGCTTTGATCAGGTTGTTAATCAAACATTAGCGACTCTTGGAAACAGCTTAGAATTGTTTTAATCACAATGACGTGGCGATTGTTACGATTTCGAAGGTGGGATCATGCCGCTCAACATAATCAGAAACATAATTTAGAAACTGATAAATGTGCCACGGTTGCCTACCTGTTATTGGACTCTGTCCCTAAAGTATAGACATTTGGCGGAAGGGAAGTTTACCATTATTCAAACTCGGGACTGAGAACACATTAGGGAGCCTGGAGCATTCACACTATCGTAAAAAGGCAAGTGACTATGCATACTCACTTCTTATTTATAAATATGTTAGGGAAATCAATTCACAAACGAAAAATTTGCTGCTCGGTTCTCGTTTTCTCTTATAAAAATTATGAAAACAAAAGCGATGTTGTCATCGATAAAGTGATCTCCTGTTTCAAACCAGCAATTTGAAAAACATGTATTTCTGTCTGTTTTTTTCTCACTCCGACGATTTGGTAACGTCAATGTCCAATTAGGCATATTTTCCCGCATCGGATTCGTTAATTGGATTTGATGATTTGAACGTGAAATACTTAATAGTCGATGCTTTCTCCTCGGAGGTCATCGTTGTAGCAAGCTATGTTTTCTATTACGATTGATTGGTATTTTGGTCAAACAGTTAGATAATCTCCGAGGAACCGATATACGGCCTCTTTGATCTGTTAATAAGAAGAGACAACATCAAAGTATTCATGGTTTCTTTTCAACGGGTTAATATTTCTGTTGAATGGTCACATGGAATCGAGGGCACGGGAACCCTTTTTTTGTTTGATTCTCTGGCTTTGATTCCTTCCTAAACTGACAAGAGATTTCTGTTGATCGGACTATTTGACTCTGTTTCAACCTTCTCCTTCATCAAATATTACGATAAAGGCTGTGAGAATCCCCCGAAGCCTTCGAAAAGAATTTGGAGAATGATTTGTCTTGATCATGTCCCAGACCGAGGATGAAATATCTTGAAATCGTCTTTAGACTGGCTAGATAAAAGCATAGACCGTTTTTCTTCTCGTCGAGAATCTGTGGAGTAGATTTGCGCTGCTGAGTGGGGAAATGCCAAAGGGGACAGCTATTGAATTGTTGGAGTTTTATTAACTTCGGAGAAACACTTCAGTACGTTCGGCACAACGTAACCCCGTGCCCCCGGGGTCGAATAATGATATAATTACCACTACGTCAATGTCCAGGCAGTTATCGGACATACATCTGCACGGGGCATTCTTTCAACACAGACGCAGATCAATCTTTTCAGAAAATATCTGAAATATTTCATCACTGATCAAACATAAGAGGATTCTGTAGCCGTTCATCAATGCGTAACTTTTGCCGTAATTGGGTATTATGGCCAGGACTCCCTGCCGCAATGGTTCCAAACTTCCACCCGTATGAATGACCCAATTAGTTATTTCTGTATGGCAAAGTTTCAGGGAAATGATTTTTTATAACATAATGGCCAGGTTTACATGTGTGACCCATTTGTATAGCAGCGAGAACGGTCTCCTAACACGACGCGAGATCCTATCGGACTAGCTATGGACCAGTGATCGAATACATCAACTCCCAACACCTAGCCATTGACAGGACCAAGGCTAAATCTCCGTGTTTTATGGGAACCTATCTGTTTTGAAACCAATGAGATAAGAGCCAGCGGCGGACAGACAATGCATCGAGTAAAGCGATACGTGGTCAGTTTATCACTGTAACCTTTCTTACGAAAGGCAATTCATACTGACTCATTAAATTCAATATTTCACGCCTAAATAGATTTTCGATGTAGCAATCGCCCATTTTGTCCAGCGGCGTGTAAATACCACTTTATCACTTGCCGCACTCTGGAGTATTCGTCTTTTTAATTTTATGACCCGCGCCGATATATTCCAGACAGTAATTAATGGATTGGCAGTCGACCGTCGTTTGCAACCACGTGACGGATTCCAGACTGGATATAGATACCGGAAATATATATGAATAAACCAAACCCCGAACATGAAATCTGAAAGGCATACAGAAAGCACCAAGAGAGCTGGCTGGCATTTTTCTTATTTACTTTGAGTGTTATCAATCATGGCGGTTAACGAGGAACTTTTAGCGTCAGGTGTCAGTGGCGATGACGGCTTCAATATCCCATTGTCCGGACAACCTTCTGGAACAGCTCAGCTGCGCTATTACCATCTCCGTGTGTTGACAGTCACAAATCATTTGCATAATCATAATGGTCCCGCTTGACGTCCAAAGCCCCTTATTATATCACTGGTAGTAGCATCAGGGTTGCATGGAGCGTCATATCGGTACAAGAGACGGGTAGATCTGATCATAGTCGGTATCACATATGAAAGGCTTGATGGAGGCTGTACCGTAATATCACAAAGTCGCCCGTTACAACTGCTGCCCCTGAATCTCCAAAGGCTTGATGGAGGCTGTACCGTAACATCACAAAGTCGCCCGTTACAACTGCTGCCCCTGAATCTCCAAAAACAATGATGGTTATATTTTTAATGACTTTATCTGTGTTATGTTTATTTGTTTTCATGTTTTATTCTCTCGAAGGAGCTGCTGGGATACAACAGCCATGGTATAACGGACTGGGAGATTACAGTTAAAGTGTTATTACAGTGAGTCGTGAACTTAAACCGTCTAACATACAACATTCACAGTGTGAATATCAAATGAAGCTACTATTGTAAACTGGAAATATTTCACACAGAGTGTAACTTGTGGGTTAAATTCAACGGAAATTGATTGAAGGACTTACGGTCTTGAAGGTGAGTATCCCTACAATATTTGTTATTTTTTTGACCGTGTAAACTATACGCATGTAACCCCCCCCCCCCACTCCGTGCGGCTTGAATAAGGAATACTAATTGGTTAGATTAGAATATTTATGTCCATAAGAAAATACATGAAGACGTAAACGGATATAACGTCACCAACAAAACTAAATTTCACCCCCATAACCCCTCCTTGTTGTTGACTGTCTTACCTTTGACCATTATATAAACAATTGCATTGAAACTCACCTGTTTTGATAAGCTTTAATGAGAACTTGTGCTGTGTTGGAAACAAGCTTGTAGTGTTTCCCAACACCAAGACATCTGTTGTTAAAATTTGCCAAAGGCCACAACTTTTTGCTGGAACGACCCTTATATGCTGTCAAAATAGAACACACGCCATACTTTTAACACAAGCACTGAAATTTGAGTGTGCAGCTTGATAGGGTTATGGAGGTTTCACTTTTGTATCAGTGGATATATTATCCAAACTCAGTCGTCAAATTCAGGATGATTCAAATAGAATTTCGGAAATAGTTTGGTCACAACGCATCACAATAAATTTAAGGTTGCATGCATACAGATTAGATTATATAAAATTGGTAAATGAAAAGTCGAACTTTATGCAATTATATGCAATTAACTGTATCAAAATGTCAAAACTCAAACCTACATGCAAGATAATGTCAATCAGAACAAACAGAAGCAAATTATTTCGAAACAGAATTAACGTACCATTTCATTGCAAGAAAAACTATGATGTCAGAGAAAGGATTCACACGGGGATACTCGATCAGTTATGACAAAAGTATTCTGCACAAAATGACAACGCACATTGTCCAATTCATACCACTGCATGGTATCTCAATATTGTTGCAACAAAAATATTCAAACACAGACACAATTATCCTATGGTTATGTCTCAAACATTTTCCATGGTTATCACCAAGTATTCGACTTCTATAGCATGATCATTGCTGAGTCATACCTCACCCCGAAGGTTAACATTTGGACCTTACATTTTACTCATTATGAAAGCTAGAAACTTATGGTTGACATCGACACAATATGTATTGCACTTAAGGAAGTTACCAATACGTGTTAATTGAAACCAATTTGTCATCCAACATCTTACTTAAACTTATATCTGAGGATCCAAACAACAAGAATAAAAATTCAGGATGATAAAAAAAACAAATAATCACATTTTCACAAATATCCAGGCTTCTATAGCCTAACCGGGGATTGTAGGACGAGCCCCCACCAACAAGGCTTTCATAGCCCATACTAAGCATTGATATGCTACAACCACTGGTACGAGCATGTACTCAGTGCCTCGAGGACCTATCAAGATGCGCGACAATCTTGTTCCATTTAGCCCAAATGCGTTAAGTGTTACGCTTATCAGCTACACTATTATGGAAACTAATCGCGATAAATGTCCTAATAAAACATCATTGTGGAATCACATCACAATATTATCATCCAAAGGTCAAAAGCTAGATTTATCAATCTGCAAATCACTAAATTTAATAGTCACAAGTGAGTTCATGCAATCCACCAGTTTCACCATTGATTTACCAACTTCACTGGGCATGCAGCATTATCAATAATAACAGAACGTGCACAATATACGAAAGATGTCAACTGTTCATATAAGGCATTATCATGGTACATATAACATGATCGTTCAAGGGAGAGAGAGAAAATTAAGGTTGAACCTCGCGTTCAATACATGTTACCAACCTGTCTGAGGATTCAGTCCAGAATGTTCCGAGAAAGTTACAAGAATACAATGTCTCAGAGTTCGTTGGGGGGTATGACCCATTTCTGTAAATTACAAACCGTTCATCATACGTATACGCACTGTTGCCAATCAGTGAGAACTTTACAACGTCAGACAGACAGTTCAGGGAAGTCCAGGCAGAAAATATATCACAACACAGTCATGTTCATTTACTGTATCCATTAAGCAAAACGAATCAAACTGTACCTGTAGATATTGTTTCCACGGAATGGACTCCTTCCAGAGGTTTCTAGCACACGGTATCTCGTCACCAGGAAGAGGACAAACATGTCGCTGTTATAGGAAGGAACGGTGTTTGGGTTGATCTGAGATTATGGGCTTCAATCATGGCAGTTGTGGACCGCAATTTCGAATTCCGTCCAGTCAAAATTACAAGACAGTTCAAGGAGGCGTTGAACAGGGTCGAACATTTCACAATGGTCAACAAATAAACGCACCAAATGTTTTCGTCAGTCACCGTCCCCGTCTGCGTGACTTACCGTCTGCAATACCTCAGTAGGTGCAAAATGGAAGGAAGGTCCTTTACCTGTTCTCTATGCAATTGACGATTGCCCTTGGTCTGAATATCAGTCGGCAAGTTGTCCACAAATTTCGGGATGCCTTGAGCAGTGGCCTGGAGCTCCTGCACTTTTACTGGCTCAGCCATTTTGTCCAAAAGTTAGTACTCTGTGTCCTCGGTCAATCGTCTGAAGCTGTCGCCTCATGATCATGTAGTTGTATCGAAAAAAAGTTTTTCTTTATCCTGGAGCAAACTCGCCATTATAGAATTTTCGGTCTTCAAGACGACACGGGCTTGTGGGCGATCTTAAGATGTTGTAACGCAAAGTCGTCTGTAGACTCGGGTGATGGTCTCTATAAAACCCGTGCAGATAATAGATTCAGTTTCGGTTGAGGAGATTTCTCGAAGACTTGGTAGCCTCTTTAAATGAGACAGGATACAACAATTAACAACGGAGTCCATGTCTGCTGAATATTAAGTCGATTTATTGTAAATTCATTCCACCTAACTTAGGAATGATCGGCGGTACTTGGCAGGCAGACCAACACAGCTTCATTAACATCAGACCATTTTGTAAGTGGTCATTTTCAAAACTGGAGATAGTACATCTATCATCGAGACGTGATGCCGAATTAGCCTTCATTGAGACCTGATGGTATTAGTCTTCATTGAGACCTAATGGTATTAGTCTGCCTGTATGTGCCGGTCATCCCTTTTTATACAATGCTATGACATTACAGGGTCAAGTTAAATCAAAACTAAATCCTCATTCAGGATGATTCAGCACAGTTACACAAGCATTTTCTATATCATCCTGTATAAATTGAAATTACATAACTGTTTGTCACAAATAGTTGTGTTCACAATAACTGACCTAAAGGGTCATGAAAAAGAATTTCGGAAATAGATTTGTCACAACACATCACAATAAATTTAAGGCTGCATGCATACAGATTAGATTATATAAAATTGGTGAATGAAAAGTCGAAATTTATGCAAATTATATGGTGGCTGAGAAGTCTACCTTTACGTGAAAGTATGGTGGCTAAGAAATCACTATTTCGCAATATGAACAAATATATGCAAAACAATGGGCGATATCAAATATGGACCATCGGATAACAATCTAACTAAACTTTCATACCACTAGGAATACTTGAAATGGGTATAGAGATGAAATATATGCAATATATGCGAAATTGAAACGAACGGATATGCTTCTTCATATGGCCTAGTCCACTTATACATACAACATGCAACAGGAATCGAATTCTCGGTTTTCTTGGTCGCGTGGATAGCGCATGCTAACAAGGAAGTAGTTTAACGTTTACGCACTTCTATCACCAGAGAAAAGGAGAATTTTTTTGGCCGTGTAAAATGCGTATACAATTTTCATGTTATTGTGCACGTACAATGTCGTTTTGTCTGGTGTTTTATTGAGCGATTTGTCTACGATATTTGTCCAATAATAATTGGCTCAGAAGAGGAAGGACCTGGATATAATGTGCCAAATTGATCTCACGAGGATATGTTACTTCAAATGATGTTTGCTTTATACTACTTTACTTTGTAAATATCTTCCGCATTTTGCTTGGTTGATGTGTGCAGTATAGACAATATGGAAATTCGTGTCACTAAACAGAGGGCAAGTGGGGCGACAATTGTAGCTATGCGATTTTAGGATTTGAACTTCAAATGATGTTTGCTTCATACTACTTTACTTTGTTAATATCTTCCGCATTTTGCTTGGTTGATGTGTGCAGTATAGACAATATGGAAATTCGTGTCACTAAAACAGGGGGGGGGGGGTAAACAATTGTAGCTATGCGATTTTAAGATTTGTATACCTGGTAACAGTGAGCTTATCTATCTCCCAATGGATGAAACTATATTAACACATGTACTGAGGAACAGAATTAATTATCCAGTATGCTGAGCAATTTACCTATGTTTAAAATTGCGATCTAGGCGGGGTATATGATAATTATCAATCTTCTATAACATTGTACATGTACTGTGCATTCATGTGTATGCCCACATCTTTCAACCCTCCATTGTGACTTGAAACCAACAAATCACGAAACGCGGTTGTTCGACGATTTTGGAATCGATTCATTGTATAATTAGAGAAATATGGTATTTTGATAAATTCAACTCAGAAGTTTATCTGAATTTTAAGTCCTGTCCAAACAGGGATCTGATCAGGGACAAGTTATCAGTTACAAGATTGCAACTAGTGATCCGCATTCATTTTCTATATTACCATGGTGGCAGCGCCGTATACGGATGCTGTTTTCTGTAGACATTTTTAATTTTATAAGGCCTCAATGGAAGAACCGTAATCACTTCAGTATTTCCAATATACGTGGAATACATGATCTCAATAACAGTTTTGATCCAAGGACGGATACAGATAAGAAATTAACAAAATGATATATGCTATTTGTCCATGATACACATGAACGGTTCACATTAGTGAGCAGTATTAGCACTCTCGCCGGTGCCCTCACCTCCGGATGAAGACATTCTGTGATGGTCAGTCAGACTGTAGTTAGTCGGTCCACCCGGATCTAAGGCCCAGCAAACACAGTATGGGTTGATCGAAACAGGAGACGCATAATTCTGAGTCAAGACGCCAGAGAAGACAGTGATTTCTAATTCCTATCGTCCATCATTTATAATGTGGGTTAGAAAGGGGAAATTGGCCCCTCGGGTTAGTTAGGCCAGACATAATGCCATTTATTACCAGTTGCTATCAGGCTAGGACAGCTTTATGGGGGCGATTGTTAAGAGACAATTTAAGAAGTTGGACCTTCAGGAAAACAATCTAACCTGGCTTTCATACCCTATTCGATATGTGAACAGAACGGCGTGTAATGGGTCAAAGAAGGTAGGAAGTACGGTGATACACCAAACCATCGCACGACGAACTAGTTATCGACCCATGTGCATTAGTTGAATCATGCTTGGGATTCAGTGAGAATATCTGTTATTCTAAAATACATTGGTGGAGAAACTGAAGACAAATTAGCATTATGTCAGAGCATCCGGAGGGAGGAGGGAGGGAATTTTGGCTTAATGTCACACTCAAGTTTGTTTCACTCCCATCCGAACCATAGTTCCTTCATCATGGTTATCTTGACAGGTTTCATTATTTAAAATTTGTGTTCTCAATTTAGCCAGTTCGGTAGCCCACTTGATGTGAGAAGAAAAACTAAACATGGTGGGCCATAGCCTGATGTAAGAGACTCCGGATAAATTAACTTTATGATTAACGAATCGTTCAAACTGTGTGAATCTAACCAATCATAGTGAGTTTACTACCCACAAGATTGAAAAACTAAATAAACTATGAGATTCTTTGAACTTTAATATCATCGACAAAGCATCCTTCCCGACTAACCTCGCTTTCAGATAGATCGAAAAATATCTGTGATATCCATTCGGATACTTCATGTCTTGTAATGTATGTGGATATTGAAAAACTCAAAATGTCTTACGGGAGAACTTGATGCTAAAGGTCCGATACCGTACAGACATGTATACACATGGGATTTCTCGACTCTCTATACTACAATCCCTCATCAGGACCTTAGTGACCGTCTAAGCTCATTAATAGTATCTGTGTTCAAGAAAACTGATCATAGATATATTAATGTCGGAAGCCATAAAGCATTCTTCAGCTCTACTACATACAAGAGATATCATTCATGGGATGTTTCTGTGTTTATAGAGTTGCTTAAATTTCTCATTAAAAATATCTATGTGAAATTTGGCAACACAATATATCAACAGCATATAGGTATTCCAATGGGTACTAATTGTGCACCCCTATTGGCAGACCTATATCTGTTCTCTTACGAATATGACTATATGCAGGCGCTTTCAAAAACCGATCCATTCAAAGCCCGTTCCTTCTCATTCATCAAACGCTGTATAGACGATATTCTCGCTGTGAATAATCGCAATATAAATGACGCAGTGAAAGATATATATCCACCTTCACTGGATTTGAAGGAAACTACAGATGGCCCTACAGGCACATCATATTTAGACCTATATCTCTATAAAAATGAAGCGGGTCTTCTCTCTCGTAGACTGTATGACAAAAGAGATAATTACAATTTCGACATCGTAAACTATCCCTTTCTGGACAGTAATATTCCAGTGGAATCTGCATATGGCGTATACATATCACGCCTAGTAGCATTTGCTAGATCCTGTGTTAAATGTGACGATTTTAATCAACGTCACAAAACATTGTTGCAGAAACTTATAAAACAGGGCTACACCGCCAAGCGCCTCCACTCAAAGTTTCTCAAATTTGGCGATATATATCGCATGCTGATAGCAAAATACGTGCGTAGCGTGCAAGTTCAAGATCCTCATGATACTCATGAACAGTCACAATCAAAGCGTGGCTGAGATACATCATTCTTTAGATGACGACCTTACAACGAATATTATGGATTACGAATACTGATCAGTGATACGGATTTGATATTTTTGGAACATCATGATGTCTTGCCGGCATCATTGAAAACTGTTGACCGCTTCTCTCTTGCAGGAAACAAGCCTATGTTTATGTATACTATGATTGTCTTTTTTTGAATTTGGTGCTAATACTGTTATGTGGAATATGTCTTTGGATTATGGACGCGGATATTCTCTAATGGACGACGGCTGAATTATGAATGACGGACCAGACGCTTGTAATTTCTAATGTGTCAATGTCAATCGCATCACATGTTGACACACGTATGGAATTAATACAGCAGTTCGCTAAATTATAGTCCTACTTCTAAATTTAATAAAAATATCGATATCTCTAATCTATTTTGAGGAAATTGATCATTTAATAGAGATCTTTCAGTCATAATATCCAAATTGATTGCTTTGATACTAATACAGAGACTCTTCTCTCTTCATAGCGATTAATCATTACTCTGGATCCAAGGGACAATTCGAAACATTTTGTCTCTGCGTGTATTATGTGTGAGCACCTCCTCGTCCAATATACGCCGATTATGTCTAAAAATACATGGATTACCCGGGTATGCTCGTTTGTGGGAGAGGGGTGTATCTACTTCCGCTTGAGATCTAGCTATGACATGAAGGAATCCGAGAGGCGTGTCTGGAAAGGGGGACTTGCTATATTTGAGAAAAGTGAGCACGGTAAATAAGTCCTCAACTATATATATGCAGTTGGGACGCGTGTTGACAGACTCAGCTCATGACTGCTTTCCCAGTTTAACTTACACGCGTAGCATACTTTTCCATGCAATCGGCAGCACAAAATGTCGGCGGTCTAATCCAATCAGGCGATGTAGAATCGGCCGTACACGATTAACTCAAGAACATTTACTAAAAAAAAGAGCCAGTCCCAAGGTGTATTTAGTGCGACGAATATCTCACTGTGAAACATATTCTTATCGACTGTATAGATTTTAAGATTGTAAGAGATTCTTTTGATCGAGCATCTACTCTACAAGATGTTTTTAGTCGGGTGAAAGAAGACTGTATTTGAGAAAAATCGGCTTGTTGCATAAGTTTTGATGTGTGTATGTTTTAATGTGTTGGATTACTAAGTTATTAACTTGAATACTTAGAATTTTGTTTGATCGTGACTATATAGCTGAAATATTGCTAAACGAGACGTTAAACCTTAATTCTCTCTCTTTCTCTGCGTCAGTACGCCCGCATCGTTTTCCACCACCCTTTTAACGAGGCGTTTAAAAGGTTCTCGATAAATCCAGGATATGTGTTTGTATCTAATACCGCTTATGCCGGTGCTAGGGGCCGTGTAGTCATATCATCCATGTTGCCACATGAACAGGTACAATAAAAGCGTACCTGAGATACAACACATATCAGGAATCGTTAGATTCTTGGTATGTGCTTCAGAATAGGTTTACCAGAAGACTATTCTGTGAAGTCATATGACGCAGTCAGTATGTCGGCACCTCTTCCCACTTCCCTTATATGTGTTGTAATTTCAACGAATATACCTACACGTTTAGCATACAGTCAGCTACATATCCGCCGAACGATGGTCTGATGTATTGTCGTGGTATATGAGTCTTTATAACCTCCGCATGGTGTTCTCTTTGCTACTGTGATATAGTTAGTGGTACCGGAGCGCAGTTGGACCTTGTTTTCGAGAGTTCAACTTCCAGATCATCCCTTAACAACCATCTCCATAAAGCTGTTCTCGCCCGCTAGTAATTGATAATAAATAGTATTGAAATTCGGATTAACCGAGCCAAGGGCTTATTTCCTACTTTTAAATAGACATTATACATGACGAAGAGTAGAAGCAAGAAATCACTGTCTTGTCTGACGCCTGAATTATGCGTCTCCAGTTTCGATCATCCTATACTATGTTTGATGGGCCTTGGGTCCGGCTGGACCGACTATTAAACTCCAGTCACACTGACCTTTACTGAAATCTCTCTATCCGGAGTGGCGGCATTGTCGAGCCTGCTAAACTACACACGGATGTGACCAAGGTGTAGCAAGTGTTTCATCATTGTCTCCCCATTTCCTTCGCGCATTGGAACATTGTGTATGATATACATTGTGCATTATACTCAAGAAAAATTCTTGTCAGGGATAGGGAAGTCGATGATCGGTATACAAGATATCTCGCTGGTATTAGTGCAAACTATTGCCCGCTTTCCTCTTGTAGAACAATAGATTTTATTTACAGTTATATCGGTATATTATGTCTGCACTGTTTTGGTATTAACGTGTCGTTTGGATAATAGCGTTATTTATAGACGACTGTCAGCTACTGAATGTCGAATCTGACGCGTATATTGGAAATAATCATCCGATGGAAGCTCTGTACGTACATGTCAATTAAAACAAAACAAAAAAATTTCGATAATAAACTACTTCACCATGCACCAACCTAAGTTGAATACACGCTGATAACCTTTGTAATAGCTACATATCGAATGCATTTTCCTGATAAATTAGTTAATAATAGACTGGTGTGAAATAAAATAGTTTTTGCCCAATTTGTCTCGCAGAAAGGCAAGAATTTTGAAGTAAAATGACGGAAACATCATTTTCTGGTACCAGAACATGGCTTCCATTTTGAAATTTTCCCGTAATTCTTCGCTCAGGGGGTTAAACAAATAGGCGCAAAGTGACCCCAATATGATAAACTACAAAGTCACGACAACTTTTTGTCGTTTCGGAGATAGAGAAGTTGGGTAAGCGGGCCATAATGCCCCCAGGACTGGTAGTGTTAAACCGTTCCTTGCTCTCACCACCATTGCATGTCACGACAAGTGATACTGATTGCTAAGCCTGAAACGTATATATATTCAGTAAACGAAGAATGTTCGTGCCAGTAATAGAAGCGATCGTTCGTATAACAACGATTACATAGGATCTCAACAGGCCTAAAATAAACTGTGATAAAGCGTAGATAATCACAAGCTAGTTTCTCGCAAATGATAGGCGATTAAGATATTTTGATGGTTAGACGTTCATCCATTAACATCAGACGAGTTATCTGTTTGAGTTGATCTGTCATCACAGCACCCGAGCTAGCGTATCTAATTCCACTTAAGCTAGTGCTATGGACCGTGTGGATTCTTCATAGTCTTCAAAATGAACAGCTGCAATAAAAGCTACGTCCGAGAATTCACCGTATTGTCGGCTTTGAAAGATTTCCTGTAGAGCCATATTGTTCCTTATTAATCAGTTATTTCTACCTCCTGCATATCGCTCCAATGCAGGAACATAACATCATCGCCGTACAAAGAAACCGATGATGATTCGGCGCATCATTGCCAGTGTTGCTTGCTTTTTTGTTCGAGTCTCGCATGGGACTCGACCAATTTTCAGCACTAGAATCTGTGCTTTACTAAGTGTGATCCCGAAATAACGAAAATACTGCTATACGATCACTTTCTAATAGACAAAAAATATATCTTCCTATGTATCTACCTGTATCTTTCGAACAAAGAGCGATGAATCCGCTCAGCAAATTCTCTCCATCGAGTACATACTGTACATAAACCATCTCACACACACACACACCCACGCATGCCCATCCCACACACACATATGCAATGTAACGATCCGATAAAGTGTGTAGATATTCAACACCTGGCTATTTTATGGATAACAACTTCTTTTACCATACGATTAAAAGCTGGTAAATCAGCTACTTGATAGCTTAGTGTTTTTACAGCCACATGAATAATATAGATAAGAAGGTAACATTTAACCATGACCAATTTAATGGAGAAAGAAGGGAAAGCAATTCTAATATTACCTGAAATATAGTAAACAACTGAGACACGAGAAGACAAGATATAACATAATTAAGTTTTATTGATCAGATGATAAACATTTGTTCATAATATATAGGATAACACATATTGTCATACATAATTCATTCATTTAAATCTTTATTCGTAAATATATTCGAATTTTAATACTTATATATTCAAATTATGAGTAGATGTGGATATTCTTGGATGTGGGTATAGGCATCATGCGGATATTATATATATGTGACTTTATAGATGTGTGTATTATGATATTCAACGTATATGTTGATCTGAATATTTTGTGTAGTTGTGTATGTTACTAAGGTGTGGATATTATTAAGATGTGGATATTGTCTTAGTTTTGCAGCTATTTCCAAAAGTGGCTATTAACAATAAATGATGTGATCATAATCCTTTCTGACGTAGTCCTTTTTCCATCGCTGAATATACTGGCATTTTGCCAATTCTTCGGATTCATTTGCATAATAGTCTTGATTTAAATAATACTGCTTCTTTTCATCGTTATTGTCACTCCGTTCAGTCTTCGTGGGGTCACTGAACATCTCTTCCATACATTCTATTTGATACGCTTCCGAGTATTAAAAGGTTGACCTATCTCTCTAGGATGAATGCTATCTTCATATTCACTCTCATCATCTGAACATTTTTGATGTCGTTCCATGCCACTCATATTCATAATTTGAACCCGACCCAGTTGAAACTCAACATTTCGCTCTGTTGGATCCAGATGGGTTGAAATTCGTATATAACCCGTCACCTACGCCTGAGATACTAAGGCTACATCCGAGAATCCACCTTATTCTCGGATCTGAATGTGAGGTGCCGAGAGAGGTTTCTTGTGGAGTCCTATGGTTGCTGTTTAATGAACAAACGTCGTTAATTTTTCCCACCTCTTGCATATCGCTCCAATTCAACATCATTCGGTTTACTAGTTGTCGCTGTAATACCTTGAAGTATATTTTTCTTCAACCGTCGGCTGTCAGATGTACTTGAGATCGATACATACGTTTCCATAAGTAGTCTAGTCGTCTCAGTTAAATTCGGTTAAATACTCCATGAATCCAATTATCGAATACTAGCTGACATTTGCCATAACAGTAGATAATTCTTTGCGGACTAGGAGGACCACATATCCATCGAGATCACGCAGTACTAGTCTATCTACAAGATGTTCCCACTACTAGTAGGTCCTGAAACCTTCATCGTAAATGGATGAATGATTTCTCAGTCTCTGGTACAAGTGATTTCTCGATATGATATTGTTCAGATTGCACGGCCGATTGTTTGATGGTATTACTCGCAATCTCTGGTTATGTACATATAAGCTATGCAATCTCTGATTCGAGTTGTACTCACTCGGATTATTAGGCCCGCTATCATTCAATCACATATGTCTTCGCGAACTATCAGATCTTGATAACTTCTCAGAGCCTAGGATACATATGTTGAACATGGTGCATCTAGATATAATCTATATATCACCGTCGTTAGTTTCATGGAGGATGATCTTGTCAGACTATCCCACACTTTATATACATAAGTTCGCTCTAAAAAATTTTGTGATGCGCGTATGAATTATAATCGTCGCCCCTTTAATAGCTTCCACCTGTGGATTATTACTTGAATCTTTATTGATGTTCTGTAAGGCCTTATGAGTTTTAGACGGTTAATCCAATCTCCTTCCCCATTCTGATCAGCTCTATTCTTAATAAAAAAAGATTCAGCCTGACCTACGTTAAGCTTGATCCACTTATCTCAAACGGTAGCTTCTCTCTGCATCATGGTAAAGATATACGTGAGAGCTGACGATGTGATGCGCTCGACAAGTTTTCCCACAAGGAGGATACTTCATTCAATACGGTTATAATATACAATTCTCGATCGAAAGTTTAACACATCTGTATTTTCTCTATGTTCTGCTGTGGAAACCATTTCGCGAAATTGTATAGGCCGACCATAATATTTCTCCAATTTTCCGTTCACGACAACGTGTTTTTGATATTTTTTCTGTAGGCCATAAATGATCCGAATTTTTAGTACTTCGTATTGAAAGAAGCTTCCTTCGATAGACTCATCCAAGAAATCGACTAGTTTGCATATATTCATCCTCGTCCTTCGAAACATAATCTGAACTTTGAACCATTCCTTCGTCCACTTTGCTTGAAACACATGTCTAGCATGCGAAATTCAAATGGACGCCTTGATATATTTGTCTTCTGTCCGCCTTTGTTTTTTTTTCTTCAACGTATCTACGTATATCGCCTTCCACACCAGCAATTCATTCTCTTTGGTTATCTCTATTGGAGCGTCCTGGTTCGAAAATCTGTGAGGTCGATAATTATAATCGTGTGAAATATTTGACAAGATATCAGTATAACGGTATATTTGTTTATGGGTGAATTATCTATGCGAGATATTCTTGATAGTTGTAATAACCCTTCCATCGTAATTGGTTTTCTTTTCATTCTGGGAGAGATAATATTCAAGACCGTTTCTTCTTGCTACAACCCTTCTGTTAGTATATTCACTTGTTTTATCGAATCTGAGAAGTGCGGAGAGAGAAAGAGAATTAAGGTTTAATGTCGCGTTCAGCAATATTTCAGCTATATAGCGACGATCAAACAAAATTCTAAGTACTCAAGTGAATAACTCGGTAATCCAACGCATTAAAACATACACACATTAAAACTTATGTAACAAACCGATTTCTCTCAAATAACCCAAGATGCAATCCTCCCTCGCCCGACTAAAAATATCTTCCAAAGTAGTCGCTCGATAAAAAAAATCTCTTACAATCTTAAAATCTATGCATTCGATAAGAATATGTTTCACCGTGAGATCTTCATGGCATGGAATACATCTTGGGACTGGCTCTTTTTTTAGTATATGTTCGTGAGTTAATCGTGTATGACCGATTCTACATAGCCTGATCATATTTTGATCGAAGTGCGGATTGTCAAATATCTTGTCCAATCCGTCTATAATGGCCTGTTGGGATTGATTGTGTAAGGGTACTCTACATAAGTATCCGTAGAAGATGCCCACAGCTATGGAAGAAGATTGATTAGATAGCTATATGTAGCTGTATTACATACATCAACCAGATATGTATTTCATATAGTATTGATCCCCAATGACACAACTGCATATATATAAACTGTAAATGTATAGCTAACAGATTTTTGAAGAATAAAACACCTTTGATTCATCAACCATTGATTCAATTCAGACAAGGGAATGTTATATCCGCGTCCCTTTAATACTTGAAGGGATCGGTGTACTCTCACTTCGACTCTACGATTTCTGGATAGTAAAATCTCAAAAGGACCTGCATACGACATATACTAATCTCTCTGATAGCATTTGGTAGATTATGCCCCAAAAGTAACGTTTTCAGTCAACTTCCCCGAACGGTTTCCCCAAACTTGTCAAACAAGTCTATACCACCAAACGCATCTATTCTGCGATGATATCGTAACAATGACGGAAAAATTCTCTGGCGCTTCGTTTCTTAACATGTGTTCAATTTCTATTAATACGGAATGCCATGTGTTTCACATTTTCATGATTTTCAATAGTATAGACACAATCAAAACGTGACTTAGATATTTTAAACTCTCTATAACGACTTGGAATCCACTTAAATGTAAGATCGTCATGATATCTTGCTGTCGTAATGGTAAAATTTTCACCTGTTCGGTGTTGCAGGAAACCATCGTTTTTACTTGTAAACATACATCCTCTCCCATGGTGCTTTGCGCTACGCTGCATTTACCCGTGTTGGGGTATCGCCATCTTTTGCAGGATTTCTGCAGAAACCAAGAACTCATCTAACTGTTTTACTGATCGCAAAACGTATATTTATCTTGAAATATACTCAACAGATATGCAATGTATTTCAAAACAGCACTGTTACACCGTTTGAAGGCAGCTTTTTGATAAATAACCCTAGAACTATATGTTGCGGAAATATATATCGGTGAATCGCGGCTGATATTATTTCGCACAGTTAGACGGTCGTCATGTTCGTTTGCTGTGTCAACAAATGCCTGGCAGAGCTTGGTAAACATATTGCATACATATTTGTAATTAATACCAACTGTCGTACGATAACATATTACGAATATTGACGAGGAAAGTCGTTTGTGGACGACGGCTGAATATTGAATGTCGGCTATGACGCCTATACCCAAAACCTTGACTAAGATAGATATGATTAACATAATTTCACCAGCAATACAAACCAGAGAAAGGCTATATTTTGTATCGGCACCGATCAACGCATCCTTCCTGCTATTACATGGGCCAGTAGCCATTGTTAATAGGCTGAGTATTGGACATATACACATCGGTTTTAAATTAACGTTACTAGTCATATATGTTGTTGCAGACGGGTCAATGCCGAGATAGGTATGCATTCTCCGTAGCGAATAATCTAATTAAAAGTCGAAATTGACATATTGCCAAAGCAGCTGTATCTGTCATACTGTACAGTGTGCATACAGTTTGCAGGAGTTCGTGACTGCTACCCATGCGTCGAAGCTAGGAGATGCGAATATGAATTTTGTTTCATGTTGTCATTATTTCTTCATCGGATAATATAGCTTTCCGTACATTCTGATGATATGTGATACACCATATACATTACTTATGCATTTTAACCGTATCTGGCCTGGGATTTTTGGGAGCTGTCCAGGCCTGGGGGGAGGGAGCATTGGGCGTCCCCATTATTTATCTTACCCCTTGAGCTAGGGGGCTGAAACTTATCACACTATACTCTTGGTTTAAGCTCTACCAAAAACACAGTGACGTCATTTTCAAAAACGGCAATTGTTGGTCCATTTTTCGGTCAGATATTTAGAATTTTTCAATTATGCAATTTCTCCACAAAAACTGCATGACAAATTAGTGAATATTAATGTAATGTGAAATAAAATAATTGTTGCCCACTTTTTATCGCGGAAAAGCAGAAATTTTGCAGCTAAATGACGAAAACATCACTTTTCTGGTACCCCACGTGGCCGCCATCTTGAATATACCCATGATCCTCTGCTCGGGGTTATGCAAATAGGCTCAAAATAAGCCCAATATGATAAACTATAAGCTATCCATTTTTTGTCGTTCCCGAGATAGCACGGAAAGTTCTGGAACGACAGTTCATGAAATCTGTTGATCTTTCACTATATCAAGATCACCTCTCATGGAAAGCCATTCGCTCGAGAATGGATTGAGATGACTCGAGCCTTATTTTGCAGTATATGGACGTCCGTTGGAACAAATGTAAGAACCGAAAATTCGCTCGGGGCAATTCCATTTCGCATCAAAAATCATTATAGTTATATCGAAGCGCTCCTACGAGGAAAGAAAACTGCTGCAATAACAACACAATAATTATACTTGTCAAGTGTACTCGCCGGAGATAACAGTTTGACACATCTCGCGGTTATTGGAATGACTGATATTTACTTCGAGGCCGCATTCTACATCTCTTGTAGGTGAACGCAAGTTTCAAGTGTCCATCCTTATTCAGTGTATCGCCGATGGCGTTTATGAGTTTTGTAACATGTGTCTGATTCCGTTAACCCAAGCCTGGAGGCCCTATAATCATTAAATCTGGAGACCCTAGCATCAGTAAATACCCTTGCGTTGAATGATCGCCGTAATGTTCACCGCCGCATTGGAATTGTGACACAGATACATTATACTGAATAAACGAGTCGAAAATTCGTTAGCATCGGTGACAATCAGATTAGGTTTAGGTATTAAACATCATCGAATAGTGCTACCTCTTAATAACTAGCTTGTGTTTACTCGTTGTTTTTTCTAATATCGTGCTTGCCGAAAACAGCACTTAGGCCATACTGGCTTAGAAATTCATTGCCTGTTAAATTTCGATTTTGGAGCATATGGTAACAGCAGAGCCATTTGCAATACATTTAGCAATAAGTGTTACCAGAATCAATAAATCTGTAATACAGGATTAAAGCAGCCAGAATGCATTGACCATCGCCAACCTGCTTATAACAGATGGTGAAACGTAGATGCGAAATTGAATGTGTCGTGTTCGCTCAGATTCAAAACAAAGTCGAGTGAGGAGCTGATGCTGGGTTTCAAATACTCAGCCTATGAAATGTACATAATCAGTCTCACACATTATCCCCCGCGTGCCGACTCCGCATCCCACATTTGTTGTGCAGAGAGTGTGCTAGAGTCTACTGGTGTAGGCGGTTAGCTGCTGTAATCTAATGTTACAAACTTCTACTTTTAGTTGCTTTTCGCATTACATTCTGGATAGACCATAACATGCAATGTTGTTGGGAAGAGAGAGGGAGAGAGAATTAAGGTTTAATGTCGCGGTCAGCAATATTTCAGGTATATAGCGATGATCAAACAAAATTCTAAATGCTCAAGCCAATAACTTTGGTAATCCAACGCATTAAAACATACACACATTAAAACTAGTGTAACAAACCGATTTCTCTCAAATAACCCAAGATGCAATCCTCGTTCGCCCGACTAAAGAGATCTTCCAAAGATAGAACGACGGATATATAAAGGATATAACATAGCAACTCATTTTGGACAGTTTCACTGCATGTCGGATAATGTAAAAATCTAGGATCTAAAGAATTACTGAGGATATAGAAAAATACTCTTTGAAAACCTGGTTTGATCCTGTATTGAATGCAAGCGAATTTCAGATTGGGGACTGCTACGAACAGAGGTAACATAAGTAAAAGGCATAACCGATATGAACGGTAAGTTCCACTGAAAACACAATAGAGTATCAAATGAATTATTCTTAAATTCTAAACAAGTTAAGAAAAATCCAGACGAAAAAAGAAATGGAAGTAATTTTACTATCAATCTAATTAATTCGTTTATTCTATCAATGCACTATATCCTCTTAAGTTCTGATGTAATGTATCCGTCTTTACGAATGGTCGTGAAATTCTTTCAGTGTTCAATCTATTAACTTAGTTTTAGCTCGGTAATATTAGTTTCAGTGCTAGCATTTCATATTGTCCATGTAACACCGATGGTAAAAATGATTGATTCGACTTGAAATATGAACATCTACCACAATTAGTATTTGTATACATAAAGCCACCAGTATGAGAAATTTTCAGTACTCATTCGGCCACAATATATTCAACAACATATAAATAAATAACTATACAAAGATAGCATGATGGAGTTTCCGATACTGTATTATACTTGAAACGTTTTCACATCTTGTGAAAACGTTTCAAGTATAATACAGTATCGAAAACTCCATCTATCTTTGTATAGTTATTTATTTAATATAGTTTTACCACATACAAAGGCAGCCCTGCTGTACATCGTCACTTGTGGAGATTTTCTACACAACATATAGATATATTATACACGTGTTCCACGTGAAAAATGTCGTTCCATTAACTCCTCGAATTTCCGTTGATCGTTTCCTTGTAATATATTCACTACACAAGTTGCCCATGGAGTATTTCAAATACCGCATACGGTGTATTTGAAATACACCACAGCTGACCTCCTTTCCCCCGATTCGGTCGAAATAGCCGGAGCTTCATCCTAATCCTGAAATATTGATCATTGGATAAAACAGTTACATGATAGATACTCAACAATGTATGCCAAATATTGGCACGATATTGCGCTCCTTGGGTCTCGTCCCTCGAGCACAATATCCTGCAAATATTTGGCACACAGTGTCTCGTGTCATCATGTAACTGTCACGTAACCAGTGAAGTACATGAATTAAGATGGCGAGTGGGGATTTACATTTTCAAATATCGCAAATACGAATTTAATACTATTTCGTACTCTTCAAGATTCAATCATTAAATTATCATCATATATATTTGAACTGTAGCATGCTGCAGGCCAACCCAAATTAATAACAGATGAATTTAGTTTGATTACATTATGATGGTTACGTATGTTCGAGAAAAATGCTCCTTTTTCGAACTTTTTCTTTCAAACTTAGCGTCCAGAATGCCATGGTGAAGACGACGGCACCTGCTCATGGGTCCTTGGTTGAGTTTACATCGTACTTGTATTTGTCGAATGCGGCATATGCAATGGGCAGCTATAGCCGTAGGTTTCCTTAGAATCTGACCGTGTGGACAGATTCAGGGTAGAACCTATTTCAGTTATCTCTAAGCTTTGGTTGAATATAACCATTTAACCTTAAACTTTGAGTATTGTAAGCTATGTCATCTATACCATATCATCCCGCGAAAAATTAATGCAAAGAGTGTTATAATAGGTCAGGTCGGCCTACTTAACTTCTGTTCGCGGAGTTAAATTCATTCTTGTTCATATGGAATTAGACTGTGTAACTCCTTGAAATAAAAAGTGTCATCATATCCCGGAGCGAATGAATAAATGGACAAGAGCTACGAAATGTCGAGCCAGGGATTCCATGTCACGCTGGTGTATTCTGCCATCAGTGAGTGACAGTTATGGTCAAATTTAATGACGCTGGGACGAAGAAATTTTGCAGTAAAGCATTGCTGGACCAGTTTTTCAAGCATAGTGATTTGTAACATTCACTGAAATCGTTACACTCCTCATATATGCGCCATACGCATATCCTTTCGGAATGCTTCCTACCCTAATAGCACGGGCCATCTTTAGCACCATCTTTTAGTGCTTTTATTTTCATGTTGTACTATTATTTGTTAATATTTATTAATTCATTTGTATATATTTTACTAACCAAAGAGGGCCCTGGGTTAGATAAGCTCGCTTACCAGGCGTCCATTGTGACTTTTACCCTCTATAAATAAAGTTTTTATTATTATTATTATAGCACCCATTCGCATGCAAAGAAATCCGTGGAATGCTGTTTTGTTGATCAAGCATGGCAAAATGAGACACCGAGGTCGTAAAAAGCCAAATAAGTTCTTACATTTACAGAGCGTACTGTTCGGGCAGACATGAACAGAGTCTGCCAGGCGTGCGCTAACAATTCGAAACTCGACCGGTGTCTCTCCCGAGAGATCGGTTTTGATGGTCATGACCCCTTCCTTTCTCTTTGTTGATCATGGTTTAATGTTGCACAATTTCCAACTCACCTGTCGTCTGATATTAGATGGAATAAATTGTTTCTGGTAGCTAGGTCTTATCAATGCTTCCTAGAAATTGCCTGTTTGACTCGTCGAGCAACGAAGGTTTTCATATCTTCATCGGTTGATTGATTTCTGCAGTTACCGTCTTCATTCAATACAGAGCCACTGTCCAGAACTGGGATCCGTTAATGAAAATGCATTAAGGAGAAAATTGGATAAAGCAGACGATGCCATGATTATCTACCTTTGATAAGCCCCATTCTTCAAGGTAATAAATGACTAATGTCAGCGCACTGTCCACAATTCTGGGAATGAAAAAAAAATGTCCCTGGTAATCTGTCCCTGGTATATACAGAAACAACTCAATTGTTTTGAAGAGTGCCAGTTATATGAATATAACTACCTCTTGTCCGTAAATCTTTAATAGCATCAAACTAGTTTCGAGACTATATTGTGTCTCGGTCACGCCTTGACTGTGGGTGTTTATATCACGATCATATCATGTTCAAGCTCTGAAAATCTGCATACCTGAAAAAATGTGTTGAATCTTACTCGTGAAGTGTTGAAAACTCCAAGGTTAAGGTTGTCAACAGTGTCTTCCAAGTGTAGTCACTGTGGACGACGCCATTAAATGGCTAGTCAATGGCTCAGCGAAATAAAACACAAGTTGCGAAACTTGCACACTACAGTCTCCTTTTTTAAATCAGTGTGATATATGTACTATCATATTGAGAAACTCTCGGGGAGTGCACTCATTGGTTTATCCATGAAGTGAGTGACTATGTCTTTGTGGTATAGCGATGTCTTATATTAATGCTATAGCTACTGTATGTCTTAGTGGTATAACCGATGCTTAGTGTTACAGCCATGTCTTAGTGGTATAGCCAAATTTGAGTAGTATAGCCATCGCTTAGTGGTATAAGCGATGTCTTAGTGGTATAGTGGCTTAGTGATATAAGGAGAGAGAGAATTAAGGTTTAACCTCGCGTTCAGCATATTGCAGCTATATAGCGACGATCAAACAAAATTCTAAGTGAATAACTTCAAGCCAATAACTTAGTAATCTAACACATTAAAACATACACACATTAAAACATATGCAACAAACCTATTTCTCTCAAATAACCCAAGATACAGCCCTCCCTCACCCGACTAAAAAGATCTTCCAAAGTAGTCGCTCGATAAAAAGAATCTCTTACAATCTTAAAAGCTATACAGTCGACCAACAAAACACAATATCAATCTGTTGATCAAATCTACAGTCATATAATTGTAGAATATTCAAGATGGTGGGATAGTTGAAGTTCCACTTTTAATAGTCCTGGCTTATTGATATAATCATGACTTAGTGGTATAGCCATGTCTTAGTGGCATAACCGTGGCATAGCCATTGCTTAGTGGTATACCCACGTCGAACTAGTTTCTGCAAAATGGTGTCATTGATGTAATGAAAACAAGACTTGTAATTTAGGATATTTGATTGGTAACACGATCCACTATTACAATACCCAAGTGTACATACATAGATACTTTTATTGAACAATTTGTAGCTGAAATTGGAGGAGACCCAATCTCAGCTGGTGATGATATTTCGACTTAGAGCTGTACAATTTCCTGGAGATCTAATTCTAAAATATATTCCCTCACATCTCTCCTTCAATTATTAGACAAATTTATACTATGAAATTCCCCGGATGCTAACTTCGATAGTTGGTGACGATAAACCAATTACACATCGGCAAATACGACTCTCTTCCCGAATAGTATTGTGTTTATAGTCATTGGGTTTAGATTGTGGTTATTTCGGTATTTCAGTATACTATTCTCTATACTTAGTTTGGTATATGGTGCAATCAATCCAGTGATCAGTCTATGATAATCCAGCAAATTGTTCTTTTTCCCACAAGATTGTGACTTTTAATTCCATAAGAACGTGAAATTCCTACTAAGATAGGCTATGACTTTAGATATGGAGCCATTGAATGTATGCCTGGGTCTTCCAATTCCGATGGCCATAAGAAATACCATCTCACTAATATTTGTGCTAGAACTCGGTCTAAATACATAAACGTTTGCACACTATCTAATATTTGATTTAGAGGGAGTAATATTTTAATACAGAGCTAGCTTGAGTGTGCTCGAAATACCAAGCATTAAATAACAATAAGAAATACCTAATGGAAAATCAGAGTTTGGTACTGCTGGTATCATGTGAAAGAAGTCTGTTGTGTGTCAAATCAGATGCTTGACGTTGGAAATTCTCATGAAACTATGAACTAACAGTTTGTTCGAGAATGGGGGAATGATGGGAGTGAGCGATGAGGACATTTACGTGATGATAGCAAAGGTGGTCGATGAGAATGCAATGTATAGTGTTTTAGAAGTTTGAAAATTCTTGTGCTACGTTTATGTTTTAATCCCTTATCTGAGCTTAACTTTCTGCCCGTCTTGGTAGATCATTCCTGTCAGAAACGTTACACTTACGATATCACGGCATTCAGCGTCACGAGATGAAAGACCTCTACCAGTTACGTTGGTTTTAACTTCCTGACAAATGCGTCTGGACAAGTTAACAGGCCATCATTCATTTTGCACTGGATCGTATGAGCCGACTACCACAAGCCCAAATTGAATCTGGCAAATATGGAAGGTACCTTCTCTAATAACGATATCGTCTTGCTGGTTTACACTATTATTGCCCTAAGGGAAATTGATGATACACTGTAAATAATGCCTTGATGTGAATAGTATAATTGTTCCAACTAAATAAAGTTGAGAGAGAGAGAGAATTAAGGTTTAACGTCGCGTTCAGCGACGATCAAACAAAATTCTAAATATTGAAGTTAATAACTTAGTAAACCAACACATTAAAACATACACACATTAAAACTTATGCAACAAACGACTTTTCTCAAATAACCCAAGATACAGTCTTCTTTCACCCGACTAAAAAGATCTTCTAAGGTAGCTCGGTAAAAAGAATCTCTTACAGCCTTAAAATCTATGCAGTCGATAAGAATATGTTTCACTTTGACATCTTCGAGGCATGGAATACACCTTGGGACTGGCTCTTTTTTGGTAAATGTCCTTGAGTTAATCGTGTATGGCCGATTCTACAGCGCCTGGTCATGGCTGAAGTTGATCTAAAGTTTCATACGTTCAAATAGGAAACGCATACAGACGTATTCTCTTAGTCCACGGTGTCAATGATTGCATGTATCAATTTATAATCCTAATGAGTATCAATAGATCAGATGATAATGATCATCACCATCTACAAGTTTCTGAATATTTTTAAATACATTTTGCAATGCGCAATAACTCTATCATTTCCTTTAAATTCGATGAAAAGAAAACATTATAATTAGCACGAATTATTACAAGAAAATTGCAATTTACTGTCCTCTGACCGAATCGATCGAAGGTTAAGGTAATGTTAGGGGTAATATCAAACTGCTCTAGTGATTACAAATCATTGCACGGTTTCATTGACGTTGACCTAGACAGGAGCACATGCCTTTGTTTATCCATGACTCGATCATGAGACTTGACAGTCCATCGTCTTTGTTAGAATATCGTGAATTAAATTTACAGCTCTCACAAGGCGAGATTCTGCTGGTGGACGTTTCGTCCCCGAGGCCCGCCCCCTGTACAGACCTTTTGGTCTTTGATATATGTTGGCATTTGTGGGAAATTGATGCTGGGTCGACATCGGGCCTTACAGACTAGTCTTTTGTGTTAATTGCCGTCATTTACATCTGACGACGATACAGCTCACCATCTCCAATGTACGAGTTGTCACAGCGAAACAGCTCACCAATTAGCAGTATACGAGTTGTCAGAGCATTTCCATCATAGCTCTCTAGATTTGTATCTAATACCGCTTATGCCGGTGCTATGGGCCGTGTGGTCATATCATTCAAGTTGCCACATGAACAGGTACAATAAAAGCGTACCTGAGATAAAACACATATCTCGAATCGTTAGATTCTTGGTATGTGCTTTAGAATAGGTTTACCAGAAGACTATTATGTGAAGTCATATGTCGCAGTCAGTATGTCGGCACCTCTTCCCACTTCCCTTATATGTGTTGTAACTCAAGACATATTTCGCGACAAAACAAGAACAGAAATAACAGGCTTTGAATGTCACAGAATCATGAGGCTGGGCCTGGGCCAGGATCGAGCCGCCTCCAACATTAGAGAGCGATTGTTGTTGGGATAGATGACGTCAGCCAACCTTTCCACAGCGCATGCTCCGTTTCACAGGCTCACTCCACTTATGTCCCTGCCCGCAGTAGCGGAAGTTGACATTTACTACGTTGCTATGATGTATAGGGAGAAACCCACGTACGCACTGCATCCGGCCGAACAACTCCTTCAGTTTTGCACATGAGCGAACTACTTTTCATATCCTCTGTCCAGATAAACAAGGAAAATAATCTCCAGATAATTATTTTTAACGCTAGGTCAACAGAGGTATTATGCAGACTTGAAAAATAATCGAAATGTTCGGCAAACATCTATTTTACTCTATATGATGTCACTTCCGACGATGTGCGTGCGGTCGAGAATCCTGACCAAAACGCTGACTAGTCGCTGGGGTAT
>JAVTVY010013409.1:0-55387 GCA_036873755.1 Hanleya hanleyi
AGAAGGTTGTCGTTGTTGATGGATACGGCTAGAGAACATCAATTGGATTGAGGCACAGTAATTTCCCCCAGTGTTGACAGGGCTTTCTTTCTCTCAAGACTCCCTGATAATACATGTACGGACCCTGCTACAGTACTGGTGCTAACCACTTCCCCATCCATAGCACAGTACTCCTATAACACTCGTATAACGTCTCTCTCTGTTTATAATTCACCCAGAGCTAGTCAACAGAAAAGAAAAAGAAAAAATCACGTAATTTTCGTTTTGTATCATATTGGGGGTAATTACTTAAGAGCCTAACCTTTGAGGTTTCCTCTCTAACTCAGTCCCCAGAGGCCCAATGTGAACTTTGGTTCATTCACCTAAAGTCTGTGGAATTCATTTGACAATGGTAAATGTATATTACATGTACTTTAAAAAACACTAGCTCAAAATTAAGCTGTAGCAGGCATCTTATATTTTTCTCATGGAGTTACTGGCTCACTTGATGGATGGAGGTTTTATCAGGGACTAATCCAGGCTTTTCTTGGGACACCGGTTGACTACTGCGAAAGTAAACATCGTACGCAAAACTGATGCACAGTGGACTCAAAACATGCCAAAAAGGCATCCCGCATTGATTTAGTCAAGAAGCACTAAGGAAAATTTAGTGTTTCAACCTGCTGTACACAGGAAATAATAAATTTTTAGATAATTAATAGAAATAAGTTCAGTAGAGTGAATTTAAGTAGTTTTGGTTTAGATTTTAGCTGACATTCAAATTGGTAGCCGACATTCAAATTGGTTTGACAGTATAGTTGAGCGTGTGAGTTTGAGGGCAGATACTGGTAATATACTGGTATGAAAACCCCTCTGGATTACTCCCTGATTATTGACTTCTATGAACCCCTGATATTTTCATGTGGGGAGCTATATCTTACATGTATTTATATATTTGCATGTGGAGCTATATCTTACATGTGGAGCTATACCTTACATGTGGAGCTATATCTTACATGTGGAGCTATATCTTGCATGTGGAGCTATATCTTACATGTGGAGCTATATCTTACATGTGGAGCTATATCTTACATGTGGAGCTATATCTTACATGTGGAGCTATATCTTACATGTGGAGCTATATCTTACATGTGGAGCTATATCTTACATGTGGAGCTATATCTTGCATGTGGAGCTATATCTTACATGTGGAGCTATATCTTGCATGTGGAGCTATATCTTACATGTGGAGCTATATCTTGCATGTGGAGCTATATCTTACATGTGGAGCTATATCTTACATGTGGAGCTATATCTTACATGTGGAGCTATATCTTACATGTGGAGCTATATCTTACATGTGGAGCTATATCTTACATGTGGAGCTATATCTTACATGTGGAGCTATATCTTACATGTGGAGCTATATCTTGCATGTGGAGCTATATCTTACATGTGGAGCTATATCTTGCATGTGGAGCTATATCTTACATGTGGAGCTATATCTTACATGTGGAGCTATATCTTACATGTGGAGCTATATCTTACATGTGGAGCTATATCTTACATGTGGAGCTATATCTTACATGTGGAGCTATATCTTACATGTGGAGCTATATCTTGCATGTGGAGCTATATCTTACATGTGGAGCTATATCTTACATGTGGAGCTATATCTTACTCATGTGGAGCTATATCTTGTGGTGGAGCTATATCTTACATGTGGAGCTATATCTTACATGGGCTATATCTTACATGTGGAGCTATATCTTACATGTGGAGCTATATCTTACATGTGGAGCTATATCTTACATATGGAGCTATATCTTACATGTGGAGCTATATCTTACATGTGGAGCTATATCTTACATGTGGAGCTATATCTTGCGTATATATCTTACATGTGGAGCTATATCTTACATGTGGAGCTATATCTTATGGAGCTATATCTTACATGTGGAGCTATATCTTACATGTGGAGCTATATCTTACATGTGGAGCTATATCTTACATGTGGAGCTATATCTTGCATGTGGGCTATATCTTACATGTGGGACTATATCTTGCATGTGGAGCTATATCTTACATGTAGACTATATCTTACATGTGGAGCTATATCTTGCATGTGGAGCTATATCTTACATGTGGAGCTATATCTTACATGTGGAGCTATATCTTACATGTGGAGCTATATCTTGCATGTGGAGCTATATCTTACATGTGGAGCTATATCTTACATGTGGAGCTATATCTTACATGTGGAGCTATATCTTACATGTGGAGCTATATCTTACATGTGGAGCTATATCTTACATGTGGAGCTATATCTTGCATGTGGAGCTATATCTTACATGTGGAGCTATATCTTGCATGTGGAGCTATATCTTACATGTGGAGCTATATCTTGCATGTGGAGCTATATCTTACATGTGGAGCTATATCTTACATGTGGAGCTATATCTTACATGTGGAGCTATATCTTACATGTGGAGCTATATCTTACATGTGGAGCTATATCTTACATGTGGAGCTATATCTTACATGTGGAGCTATATCTTACATGTATATATCTATATCTTACCCATTCACCTGAAAAAGAGGAATGTTCTTAATATGATCGTTGATGATGTACAATATACATGAGACATCCTACATTTAAACATTTGTCAGAACAAAAGGAACAAATTATCTTGATTCTATTTGTAACAAACCTGGCTGTTTGCCATATTTCCATTCAGAAATCAATGTAGGTACGGGTTCCCTGTATATATACATGTACTTGGCTGCAGGGTTCCCTGTATATATACATGTACTTGGCTGGTTCCCTGCCTGTATATATACATGTACTTGGCTGGTTCCCTGTATATATACATGTACTTGGCTGGTTCCCTGTATATATACATGTACTTACATGTACTTGGCTGGTTCCCTGTATATATACATGTACTTGGCTGGTTCCCTGCCTGTATATATACATGTACTTGGCTGGTTCCCTGCCTGTATATATACATGTACTTGGCTGCAGGGTTCCCTGTCTGTATATACATGTACTTGGCTGCAGGGTTCCCTGTATATATACATGTACTTGGCTGCAGGGTTCCCTGTATATATACATGTACTTGGCTGCAGGAGAACAGTGAACTCCCGCTGAATATGAGGGACCCTGTATATATACATGTACTTGGCTGCAGGAGAACAGTGAACTCCCCTGTATATATACATGTACTTGGCTGCAGGGTTCCCTGCCTGTATATATACATGTACTTGGCTGCAGGAGAACAGTGAACTCCCGCTGAATATGAGGGATCATGCATAGTGAGAACAGGATACCCTAGTTACTATTTCATGAACATCTTTGAAACTTGCATTTAGTATCTTGCTTTGTCTCCTTGTAAGATGTGTTGAATAGATGTTATTAATGAACAATAGACTTAAACCCTGATGACATATTATCCCTAATTAACAATAGACCTAAACCCTGATGACATATTATCCCTAATTAACAATAGACTTAAACCCTGATGACATATTGTCCCTAATTAACAATAGACTTAAACCCTGATGACATATTATCCCTAATGAACAATAGACTTAAACCCTGATGACATATTGTCCCTAATTAACAATAGACTTAAACCCTGATGACATATTGTCCCTAATTAACAATAGACTTAAACCCTGATGACATATTGTCCCTAATTAACAATAGACCTAAACCCTGATGACATATTGTCCCTCTTTCAATCACACCATGATTTGTGCATTCATTTATCTGCATGACAGCTGCTCAATTGTCCAGAGATCTAGCATCGCTTATGTAACCTTCACAACAATAATTTAATCATCAATGCACAGTACATGTGCCGCAAGGTGTGAAGTCCTGTATGTAACCCGATACACCAAATTAAAGTTTGCTCTAATGGCAAGCCCAGAGACCTCGCATTGGCAATTAATTTGATGATGTGTTACATGAAGGAGGTGACAGGGTAATTGTTTAATGACCCCCACATGCCATTTAACGGTCATGGATGTACATTGCATCATGGGATAGAAGTGGAATAAATCGTCATCAGGTTTCAGACCTATTGACAGAGTTTGACTGAATTTCTTATGTATGTTGTTGTTGTTACAGCCTCGTGAAAGTTGTGGACAGTGTAGCAGAACAGCTTTTGGCAACCTCGCTTTCTCATCATACCTACTCGGAAAACATCGCTATGGAGACGAGAAAGATACAGGTCAACATGTTCTCAGGGATAGTCTGTATGTCGGGAATCAAGGGAGATGACTCTGTACAGTTGACTCCTGTACAGCACGGCCTTGACCTTCTTACCTGTATTGAGTCTGTGAATGAAACCTTATTCACAAGAGCAGCCACTGAGGTAATAATCCTAATATAGTCTCCTAATTATTGCCACATATAATATTATGCTCAAGTATTACCACACACTGTTTGGAAGTGAAATAGTGGAACATCTACCCTAACAGTCTATAATAAATTGACATCTATCCTAACTGGTCAACTATAAATTTAATATCTACATTATATCTATGATGATAGTGGATATTTGCTGAACTTTCAATTTCTTCATAATTACAGTCCGTTCTACAGATTCAAAGTTTTTATTAATTGTCAACAATAGCAATTAAAATTCAGTTTGGATGAGTATATTCACCACTGCAGGCCTTGACGTGACGCTGTTTTAAGACAACTGTATTGTTTTCTTACAAAGCATGAACTTCTTTAAACATGTGTTTTACATGTATATGTGGGTGAAGGGTTTATTAGAAATAACATACAAGTATTTGTTGTCAATGACTTTACTGTGTAATTGATGATGGAGTCCATCTCTCAAGAAATTTTTATTTTAACCTTTGTTCTCTATGTGTACATGTTAATGTATTTCCTACTTAAATATTAAACTTTCCAGCATATTCAGTTATATGGCTCTTTTAAATTGCTCAATTGTTTTATTACATGTTGTGTACATTAAGAGAGAAATTTCTCAATGTAATTTTTCTTTGCGAATTTGCACTATAAATTTTCTGTGAATTAGTCCATCCAATCAAGTGATAATTTGAGATGGTTTTACTGTGCGAAAAGTGGCTGTAGTATGTCACCATATTTTCACACGAAAGCGAGGCTCTATGAGCAGTGACCTTGTTCTCGTTCCATGTGATGTAACAGAGAAGACATTGTTGGTAGCATCACATGGTCTTCCCAACAATGCTAACTTTCCAAAGTCAACTCAGATGTCCTCCCTCAAATCTGACATCATTAATGCTAACTTTCCAAAGTCAACTCAGATGTCCTCCCTCAAATCTGACATAATTAATGCTAACTTTCCAAAGTCAACTCGGATGTCCTTCTCCCTCAAATCTGACCTGGTTTTGCCTTAACTCCGGCATATTTGATAATAAAAGCGCTATATCTCCTACATAAAATGAATCATTCTCATAAAAAAAGCAAGGTAAAATAATAAATTAAACCAACTGCTAAGTGTTTCCTCTTTTCTGGAGTCATCTGTTAAAGGAGAAACTTGTTGGTAACATTGGTGGTCAGATTGAATGTGTACATTCAGAAGAACTTGTCTCCACAGTGATGCAGAGATTGAGCTGGTTTATATCTCTTATATACAGGATGGGGAATATATGAGGGCTAACTGATAGCATAGTTACCATGGTTACAGTGCTCTTCTTGGCTTCAGTATGATGTACATGTACATAGATTAGTTGATCAATATGCTGTTTCTGCAAACCTTGTCTCCTTCAACTGAAGCTGTTTCCTACATGTAGATATAGCTCTCTGCTTTCTGTTTATCCTGTCTAAGTGTCCAAATATCAACTTGTTCAACTAACTTCTCTATCACAAACCACCCATCGCCATACATGTAGTTACTAACTCCTCCTCTTTCACAAACCACCCATTAATTGCCATAGTTACTAACCTATATATTAGACCAATAGAAACATAGACAAGTAGCCCGCAAATTGAAAAAACCCATTCCTGACTGTGGCCATACTAACATTTTATATTAACGTTGGACATACTAACTTTACCCAAACTGGTTGCCTTGGTGACAAAATCTGTAAGCTAGCATACAATTGCTGTCTCGACTATAGATGGACGTTGATGATGAAGAATCAGAGTACTCGTCGCTGACCCCCTCCAACTGGACTCTACTGGATGAGGTCAGTCTAACTCTGTGTTAGAGTCTACCACACTGGCGTTTTTGCCACCTTGTGAACATGCAAAACAAGATTAACTCTCTATTATAAGCTGATATGTGGTGTTTATTTTGTAATGAGCTTTGATTAACCAGGTTAATTACTACTTATCAAAGTTCTGTAAGAGAAAGTCTGGTGAAAAGGGACCAAATATTGTTGAGCCGAACAAAAAAATACAGTCAAAAATATCCATTATGACACATTGTCAATAAAAACTTTTTTGCTTAAAAAAATACAATTTAACCCAATTGATAATGATAATTACCCAGTGTTATTGTTATTAGATCTGGGTGATAGATGATTGACTCACTTACCAATCCTGTTTTGTTACAAGTTCAATTTGATTGTTTGCCCTATTTTGGAATAAAATGCTATAAACAATGTATCATGTGCTCCAGGTCCTGCTAGATTCACATGACAATACAATGTAGCCTGTAATCCTGGTCCTGCTGGATTCACATGACAATACAATGTAACCTGTAATCCTGGTTCTGCTGGATTCACATGACAGTACAATGTAGCCTGTAATCCTGGTCCTGCTGGATTCACATGACAATACAATGTAGCCTTTACTCCTGGTCCTGCTGAATTCACATGACAGTACAATGTAGCCTGTAATCCTGGTCCTGCTGGATTCACATGACAATACAATGTAGCCTTTACTCCTGATCCTGCTGGATTCACATGACAGTACAATGTAGCCTGTAATCCTGGTCCCGCTGAATTCACATGACAATACAATGTAGCCTTTACTCCTGGTCCTGCTGGATTCACATGACAATACAATGTAGCCTGTAATCCTGGTTCTGCTGGATTCACATAACAATACAATGTAGCCTGTAATCTTGGGCATGCTGGATTCACAAGACAATATAATGTAGCCTGTAATCCTGGTTCTGCTGGATTCACATGACAATACAATGTAGCCTGTAATCTTGGGCATGCTGGATTCACAAGACAATACAATGTAGCCTGTAATCCTGGTCCTGCTGGATTCACATGACAATACAATGTAGCCTGTAATTCTGGTCCTGCTGGATTCACATAACAATACAATGTAGCCTGTAATCCTGGTTCTGCTGGATTCACATGACAATACAATGTAGCCTGTAATCTTGGGCATGCTGGATTCACAAGACAATATAATGTAGCCTGTAATCCTGGTTCTGCTGGATTCACATGACAATACAATGTAGCCTGTAATCTTGGGCATGCTGGATTCACAAGACAATACAATGTAGCCTGTAATCCTGGTCCTGCTGGATTCACATGACAATACAATGTAGCCTGTAATTCTGGTCCTGCTGGATTCACATAACAATACAATGTAGCCTGTAATCCTGGTCCTGCTGGATTCACATGACGATATAATGCAGCGTGTACTCCTGCTGGATTCCCATGAAAATGTAGCCTGTAATCCTAGTCCTGCTGGATTCACATAACAATACAATGTAGCCTGTAATCTTGGGCATGCTGGATTCACAAGACAATACAATGTAGCCTGTAATCCTGGCCTGCTGCATTCACATGACAATACCATCTAGTCTGTAATCCTGATCCTGCTGGAATCACATGACATTACAAGCGTCTGGTCCGTCATTCATAATTCAGCCATCGTCCATTAGAGAATATCCGCGTCCAATAATCCAAAGACCTATTCCATATTCCATATAACATTATTAGCACCAAATTCAAAAAAACAATCATGTATACTTAAACATAGGCTTGTTTCCTGCAAGAGAGAAGCGGTCAACAGTTTTCAATGATGCCGGCAAGACATGATGTTCCAAAAATATCAAATCCGTATCGCTGATCAGTATTCTTAATCCATAATATTCGTTGTAAAGTCGTCATCTAAAGAATGATGTATCTCAGTCACGCTTTGATTGTGACTGTTCATATGAGTACCATGAGGATCTTGAAGTACATGGGTTCATACGGCCCCTAGCCCCGGGTTAAGCGGAATTAGACACAAGTTACGAAACGTAGCGCCATAGATCTTGCACGCTACGTTCGTATTTTGCTATCAGCATGCGATATGTATCGCCAAATTTGAGAAACTTTGAGTGGAGGCGCTTGGTGGAATAGCCCTGTTTTATAAGTTTCTGCAACAATGTTTTGTGACGTTGATTAAAATCGTCACATTTAACACAGGATGTAGCAAATGCTACTAGGCGAGATATGTATACGCCATATGCAGGTCCCACTGGAATATTACTGTCCAGAAAGGGATAGTTAACGATGTCGAAATTGTAATCATCTCTTTTGTCATACAGTCGACGAGAGAGAAGGCCCGCTTCATTCAGATCTATAGGTCTAAATATGATGTGCCTGTAGGGCTATCTGTAGCTTCCTTCAAATCCAGTGAAGGTGGATATATATCCTTCACTGCGTCATTTATATAGCGATTATCCACAGCGAGAAGATCGTCTATATAGCGTTTGGTGAATGAGAAGGAACGGGCTTTGAATGGATCGATTTTTGAAAGCGCCTGCATATAGTCATATTCATAAGAGAACAGATACAGGTCAGCCAACAGGGTGCACAATTAGTACCCATTGGAATACCTATATGCTGCTGATATATTGTGTTGCCAAATTTCACATAGATATTTTTAATGAGAAATTCAAGCAACTCTATAAACAAAGAAACATCCCATGAATGATATCTCTTGTATGTAGTAGAGCTAAAGAATGCTTTATGGCATCCGACATATATCTACGATCAGTTTTCTTGAACACAGATACTATTAATGAACTTAGACGGTCAATAAGGTCCTGATGAGGGATTGTAGTATAGAGAGTCATGTCATGAGGGATTGTAGTATAGCTACAATACCATGTAGCCTGTAATCCTGGTCCTGCTGGATTCACATAACAATACAATGTAGCCTGTAATCTTGGGCATGCTGGATTCACAAGACAATACAATGTAGCCTGTAATCCTGGTCCTGCAAGGTTCACATGACGATACCATGTAGCCTGTAATCCTGCTCATGCTGGATTCACAGGACAAATCATGTCCTGATCCTGCTGGATTCACATGACAATACAGTGTAGCCTGTCATCCTGTCCTGCTGAATTCACAAGACAATACAATGTAGCCTTTACTTCTGGACCTGCTGAATTCACATGACAATACCATGTAGCCTGTAATCCTTGTCCTGCTGGATTCACATGAAAATATAATGTATCCTGTAATCCTGGTCCTGCTGGATTCACATGAAAATGTAGCCTGTAATCCTGGTCCTGCTGAATTCACAAGACAATACAAATGTAGCCTTTACTCCTGGACCTGCTGGATTTACATGACAAACCCCATAGCCTGTAATCCTGGTCCTTCTGTATTCAGATGGCAATACAATGTTGCCTTTAATCTTGGGAATGCTGGATTCACAACTGTAGCCTGTAATCCTGGTCCTGCTGGATTCACAGGACAAACCATGTCCTGGTCCTGCTGGATTCACATGACAGTACAATGTAGCCTGTAATCCTGGTAATGCTGCATTATCATGACAAAACCGTGTAAACTGTAATCATGGTCCTGCTGGATTCACATGACAATACCTTGTAGCCTGTCATCCTGGTCCTTCTGGATTCACATGACAATACCATGTAGCCTGTCATCCTGGTCCTGCTCGATTCACATGACAATACCTTGTAGCCTGTCATCCTGGTCCTGCTGGATTCACATGACAATACCACGTAGCCTGTCATCCTGGTCCTGCTGGATTCACATGACAATACCTTGTAGCCTGTAATCCTGGTCCTGCTGGATTCACATGACAATACCATGTAGCCTGTCATCCTGGTCCTCCTCGATTCACATGACAATACCTTGTAGCCTGTCATCCTGGTCCTGCTGGATTCACATGACAATACCATGTAGCCTGTCATCCTGGTCCTGCTGGATTCACATGACAATACCTTGTAGCCTGTAATCCTGGTCCTGCTGGATTCACATGACAATATAATGTAGCCTGTACTCCTGGTCCTGCTGAATTCATATGACAATACAATGTGACCTGTAATCATGGTCTTGCTTGATTCACGTGACAATATAATGTAGCCTGCAATCCTGGTCCTGTTGGATTCTCTCGAATACCATGTAGCCTGTAATCCTGGTCCTGCTGGATTCACAAGACAATACGATGTAGCTGTTACTCCTGGTCCTGCAGTATTCACATGAGAAAGCCAAGTAGCCTGTAATCCTGATCATGCTGCATTGTCATGACAATACCATGTAAACTGTAATGCTGTTCATGCTGGATTCACATGAAAATACAATGTAGCCTGTAACAAACCATGTCGTGGTCCTGCTGGATTGACTCCACAATACAATGTAGCCTTTAGTCCTGGTCCTACTGGATTCACATTATAATACCTTGTAGCCTGTAATTCTGGTTACGCTGGGTTCACATGACAATACCATGTAGCCTGTAATCCTGGTCCTGCTGGATTCACATGACAACCATGTAGCCTGTAATCCTGGTTCTGCTTGATTCACATGACAATACCATGTAGCCAGTAATCCTGGTCCTGCTGGATTCACATGATAGTACAATGTAGCCTGTAATCCTGGTCCTGCTGGATTCACATGACAAAACAATATAGCTTCTAATACTGGTCATGCTGGATTCACATAGCAATACAATGTAGCCTGTAATCCTGGTCCTGCTGGATTCACATGATAGTACAATGTAGCCTGTAATCCTGGTCCTGCTGGATTCGCATGACAATACAATGTAGCCTGTAATCCTGGTCCTGCTGGATTCACATGGCAATACAATGTAGCCTGTAATCCTTGTCATGCTGGATTCACATGATAGTACAATGTAGCCTGTAATCCTGGTCCTGCTGGATTCACATGATAGTACGATGTAGCCTGTACTCCTGGTCCTGCTGGATTCACATGGCAATACAATGTAGCTTGTAATCCTGGGCATGCTGGATTCACATGGCAATATCATGTAAACTGTAATCCTGGTCCTGCTGGATTCGCATGACAATACCATGTAAACTGTAATCCTGGTCCTGCTGGATTCACATGACAATACCATGTAAACTGTAATCCTGGTCATGCAGGATTCACATGACAGTACAATGTAGCCTGTAATCCTGGTCCTGCTGGATTCACATGACAGTACCATGTAAACTGTAATCCTGGTCATGCTGGATTCACATGACAATACCATGTAAACTGTAATCCTGGTCCTGCTGGATTCACATGACAATACCATGTAAACTGTAATCCTGGTCCTGCTGGATTCACATGGCAATACAATGTAGCTTGTAATCCTGTTCATGCTGGATTCACATGACAATATCATGTAAACTGTAATCCTGGTCATGCTGGATTCACATGACAATACAATGTAGCCTGTAATCCTGGTCCTGCTGGATTCACATGATAGTACAATGTAGCCTGTAATCCTGGTCCTGCTGGATTCACATGACAATACAATGTAGCCTTTACTCCTGATCCTGCTGGATTCACATGGCAATACCATGTAAACTGTAATCCTGGTCCTGCTGGATTCACATGATAGTACAATGTAGCCTGTAATCCTGGTCCTGCTGGATTCACATGATAGTACAATGTAGCCTGTAATCCTGGTCCTGCTGGATTCACATGGCAATACAATGTAGCCTGTAATCCTGGTCATGCTGGATTCACATGATAGTACAATGTAGCCTGTAATCCTGGTCCTGCTGGATTCACATGATAGTACAATGTAGCTTGTACTCCTGGTCCTGCTGAATTCACATGGCAATACAATGTAGCTTGTAATCCTGGTCATGCTGGATTCACATGGCAATATCATGTAAACTGTAATCCTGGTCCTGCTGGATTCGCATGACAATACCATGTAAACTGTAATCCTGGTCCTGCTGGATTCGCATGACAATACCATGTAAACTGTAATCCTGGTCCTGCTGGATTCACATGACAATACCATGTAAACTGTAATCCTGGTCCTGCTGGATTCACATGATAGTACAATGTAGCTTGTAATCCTGGTCATGCTGGATTCACATGACAATACCATGTAAACTGTAATCCTGGTCATGCTGGATTCACATGACAATACCATGTAAACTGTAATCCTGGTCCTTCTGGATTCGCATGATAGTACAATGTAGCTTGTAATCCTGGTCATGCTGGATTCACATGACAGTACCATGTAAACTGTAATCCTGGTCCTGCTGGATTCGCATGACAGTACCATGTAAACTGTAATCCTGGTCCTGCTGGATTCACATGACAATACCATGTAAACTGTAATCCTGGTCATGCAGGATTCACATGATAGTACAATGTAGCCTGTAATTCTCGTCATGCTGGATTCACATGACAGTACAATTTATTCCCATGCCTGATGGTCACAATACAATGTATCATGTAATTCTGGCCATGCACTTAATGTTAAAAAGAAAATTTGATACCGGTAATGAATTTCTTCAATAAATCTCCTAAACTGATAGCAGTTAGAGTTAACATTGTACAATCTCCTTACCTGATGGCTGTTAGGGTTAACATTGTACAATCATCATACCGGATACATTGTAGCTGTAAGGGTTAACATCATACAGTCATCATACCGGATACATTGTAGCTGTAAGGATTAACATCATACAATCATCATGCCGGATACGTTGTATCTGTAAGGGTTAACATCATACAATCATCATACCGGATACATTGTAGCTGTAAGGGTTAACATTGTACAATCATCATACCGGATACATTGTAGCTGTAAGGGTTAACATCATACAATCATCATACTGGATACATTGTAGCTGTAAGGGGTAACATCATACTGGATGCATTGTAGCTGTAAGGGTTAACATTGTACAATCATCATACCGGATACATTGTAGCTGTAAGGGTTAACATCATACAATCATCATACCGGATACATTGTAGCTGTAAGGGTTAACATTGTACAGTCATCATACCGGATACATTGTAGCTGTAAGGGTTAACATCATACAATCATCATACCGGATACATTGTAGCTGTAAGGGTGAACATCATACAATCATCATACCGGATACATTGTAGCTGTAAGGGTTAACATCATACAATCATCATGCCGGATATGTTGTATCTGTAAGGGTTAACATCATACAATCATCATACCGGATACGTTGTAGCTGTAAGGGTTAACATCATACAATCATCATACCGGATACATTGTAGCTGTAAGGGTTAACATTGTACAATCATCATACCGGATTCATTGTAGCTGTAAGGGTTAACATCATACAAGCATCATACCAGATACATTGTAGCTGTTAGGTTAACATTGTACAATCATCATACTGGATACATTGTAGCTGTAAGGGTTAACATCATACCGGATGCATTGTAGCTGTAAGGGTTAACATTGTACAATCATCATACTGTATACATTGTAGCTGTAAAGGTTAACATCATACAATCATCATACCGGATACATTGTAGCTGTAAGGGTTAACATACAATCATCATACCGGATACATTGTAGCTGTAAGGGTTAACATCATACAATCATTATACCGGATATGTTGTATCTGTAAGGGTTAACATCATACCGGATACATTGTAGCTGTAAGGGTTAACATCATACAATCATCATACCGGATACATTGTAGCTGTAAGGGTTAACATTGTACAAAAATATAGGTTTAAAGAATTGTCACAAGCCTAGATCGGATCAAAGAATGTTGAGTTTTTACCCCTCATCTGATATTGGGGTATTGTCCAGAAGCCTGTCAAAATGAGCATGATTTACCAATTCTTCCCTGTCCACCAAATCAATAGAAGGTAAGGTACGGTACAGGTACATTCTTCACCAATTACTTATCACCATGTTTTGAGGATAGTCAGACATTTTGGCCTAGTAACCTTCAAGTGACCTATTTTCATAAAGTCAATGGGTCAAAGTATAGTTGGCACTCATTATAATGCTGATATTGGACAACACAATATAAGCTATACATTGTGTGTGAGTCCTACTTAGACAATCCATATTACAGCATTGTATTTGTGAAGATGAGAGGGATATAAGCTAGTCACACACTATACTGAACACTTCAGACTCTTTTGGTGCATGGGGAGGAGTAGCGGGGATAGCCTCTAGTACCCCTACTGTATTAACTGGTCAGCTTTAAATAGCTGTCAGCTTTAAATAGTGCTTCCCATCCAGCCACTGTAACATACCAGCTGTGAGGCTCAATCTGAAATTGCTTGCCATACTAAGGTTTCGACATGCTGGTCTTGTGCTGATCCATACTAAGGTTTCGACATGCTGGTCTTGTGCTGATCCATACTAAGGTTTCGACATGCTGGTCTTGTGCTGATCCATACTAAGGTTTCGACATGCTGGTCTTCTGCTGATCCATACTAAGGTTTCGACATGCTGGTCTTGTGCTGATCCATACTAAGGTTTCGACATGCTGGTCTTGTGCTGATCCATACTAAGGTTTCGACATGCTGGTCTTGTGCTGATCCATACTAAGGTTTCGACATGCTGGTCTTGTGCTGATCCATACTAAGGTTTCGACATGCTGGTCTTGTGCTGATCCAAGCTGGTTGATGTATAGTTTCCCCTCAATTACCTTAACATTTCAGTTGGATTTGGCCTTTGTTTCTCAGAGACAGCTTCTCAAATGACAATTGACATTTTGGATGAATACAGAGGGTCAATTCTGGATAATTATTAAAAATATAACCTGTTCTCTATTCACACACAGTGAAGGAGCTAGACCAACTGATCATGTGGGCAGAGAGTATTAGTTTTTGTTGAGATGGACAAAGGGACACAACTCCACTCTGATGTGGTTTTTATCTCTCTCTCTTCTGTCTCTCAAAGCTGACAGTGGCTTTAGTCAGAGCTGCCAGTGTATTCACTCTCTTCGCGGTCTTTGAGATTAACATGCAGGTTTGGAAAGTTCAATAGAATGATACAATACTAACTGTATTTGTTAACACCTACTTTTCCTGGTCCCCCATTTCAGGGTGTGGAAGCTGCCATCATGTTACCGAGGAGCCTGTTTCGTAATGCCCCTGTACTGGAGGGTATCAGCATGGGTGAGGTGGGAGTGAGAATTGTTGTGTACAAAGATGCCGGATTGTTCCCCATCACAGCCACCTCTCACGCTGACTCCACCCTCTCTGGGGGACGGTGGATGGCTGTGTCTCCAGTCATATCTGCTAGTGTTGGTAGGTTTCCTCTCCTAATAGGTTACTACATGTAGTGGCAGGGAACTGTTGAACATACATTTATATTGTGGTAATGTATACACCAAGGTATGGAACATTCTGTGTCAATGTCAACTTTCACCAAGAGATATACCGGGTACACAATGCATTATAATTAAGTCAGTTATATCATACAATATTACAAATGTCTTGTGTATTTGTTTGTATCGCCATCACACAGATCAGTCAGGGGTGTCCTATCCTACAATATGACCTAATATGCCCTATGTGTTTCACAGGTCAGTCAGGGTATCATATCCTACAATATGACCTAATATGTCCTGTGTATTCCAACAGGGGTTATTCTAGCCCAAAATTGTTAATAAACTCAATTTCAAATTTTTGGAAACTCAATTTTTTTGCGCGCCTATGTCACGCAAAGAACTTCTACAAAACTCAATAATTTTTCCTTTTTCATCCAAAAAATGATGAAACTCAAATTTAAAAAAAAAAAATTTCGGTAAAAAAATGGCGAAGCTCAATTTCTTCATCGCACCAATTACAGAACTGAGGTTGGTCATACATACATAAACACAGTGGACACTTCTTAGAGACCAACAAATACTGACAACCCTATTTACATGAATTATATTACAGTCTACAACAACATTGGTAAAATCACCCAGTGTTGCGTGATAACCCATTGGCCCAAACCGTGGCAGGGTACCGTGTATTGTCCAACAATTGAAGGCGACATTAGCATGATGATGCTATAATTATTAATCATTCATTATTGAAGCTAAATTTTTTACCGTTGACAGAGAAAATTGTGATCGAATACCTATCAGGAAAAATTATTTATGGAATAGTTATTCTCTAAACAGACATTTTAAGTTTGCTTGAATTTAATTGAAACATTATGTAAATAAGGTAGACAGTAAAACTCAAATGCACACACATTGTGTGAACAGAAATCAAGGGAAACAACTCTTACTTGTGACACTATTACAGACACTGACTTTTGAAAATTGCAGGCGAGCTAGAAATGGTGTACCTGAATTTGGTAAGGGGAGCCATACAGGAGCTTTAAATAGCTCTCCTAAAATTATTAAGGCGAGCCAAGTGAAGGCTAATCAAATACCGTTTCTATTCATACAAGATTCACCATCTTGTGGTTCAGGGATCCAAGTACAGATGAATATATAGAGAAATTTAATAATAATGTCCTTATATCTTGAGGTTTCAGATGGTTTTACCATTGACAGCTAGGGCTCTGGCTAATCAATGTAAGGAAAATTTAAACAAGTAGCATTTTTCTTGAAGAAAAGTTTTATTAACTTCAACTTTACACCAGCTCAACACTGAACAGTACAACTCACTTCAAATATTACGGTCGCCGCTTGCCCACGAAAACGGGGGTCTGTATAAAGTTTGGCGCACATCGCGCACCAAACTAGGGCCACTTTACCATCATCGGTTGACTGGAATCGAATTAAGCCACCAGTATTCCACTTCATTATCGTACTGACGTTAACAATTCTTTTAGATTCCTTCTCCATGATTAATAGAACGTCGTCGCGACCCGAGAAAGTTCAAAATTTGCTGTAGTTCGGGAGGAAAAAAACGCATGGGCAAAACCGTCATAGAGGGATGCGGGAAGAGACGAGTATCTGCATTGGTCACTGCTAGGTTGCCATTTTCCTGTGAGCCAATCAAATATGACTGATAAATATGGCTCTCGATTTCAACTTCCTGTTTCAGTTCGCGGTTCTCGGCAGCGGCTATTTGAGGATTTTGACAACAGCGGACATAATAAATAAACTGCGTAGGTATTTAACGAGGTGCGCGGAATTTAGCGTACCTTATTTTGAATTTAGGCGCGTCATGGTGCGCGCGCGCCTCAAAAGGCAGTGTCTGCTATTAAAGATAATTGCAGAATTTATTACGCGAATTTTCAACGTCAGGAGTCCCCTCTTATTGAAATCCTCTTTCCACGATGAAAAAACGGCTAGAAAAACCCCAGCCTACGTTAGTCAGACCTGTGTATTATATCCTACAATATGACCTAATATGTCTTATGTATTCCAGGTCAGTCAGGGGTATCATATCCTACAGTATGATCTAATATGTCCTATGTATTCCACAGGTCAGTCAGTGGCTAACTTAACTGACCCGGTAGTTGGGATGTTAGAGGTCACAGATACATCTAGAACATTGACTGCTGCGTACTGGGATTTCGAGGCAAATGGTAAGAATTTTTCATGTAAGAAAAGGGGAAGATAAATGTAAATACATTTTGAATAGATAAATTGAGAGATGTCGCTGAATGAATTGTGCCTGATAGTAGAAAGAAAGAATCCCATTGTTCAGATATCGATGAGCCAATCATGATCAATCGAGCACAAGGATGTGCTGGTAGCAGGATTGGTCATCCATACTCTCGAGTACACAAGCATAGACAAGGAATTGAGGTGCCTGTTTGAAGAAGTTAGCTCATCCAGAATAGCGTAATATACTGAACTTAAATTTATACTGAACATATAAAATATGATTTGTGAGATATACAAATTCAATCAAAATTCTAATAAATACAAATCCTATTGATCAAATCTGTACTGATTGATGAGGATTCAATCTTAGTTTTTTTCTCAACCTTATGTTTTAACATGGCAGACCTACTGCTTCAAGTCAACCTTATGTTTAACATGGCAGACCTACTGCTTCAAGTCAACCTTATGTTTAACATGGCAGATCTACTGCTTCAAGTCAACCTTATGTTTAACATGACAGACCTACTGCTTCAAGTCAACCGTATGTTTAACATGACAGACCTACTTCTTCAAGTCAGCCTTATGTTTAACATGACAGACCTACTGCTTCAAGTCAACCTTATGTTTAACATGACAGACCTACTGCTTCAAGTCAACCTTATGTTTAACATGACACACCTACTGCTTCAAGTCAACCTTATGTTTAACATGACAGACCTACTGCTTCAAGTCAACCTTATGTTTAACATGACACACCTACTGCTTCAAGTCAACCTTATGTTTAACATGACAGACCTACTGCTTCAAGTCAACCTTATGTTTAACATGACCGACCTACTGCTTCAAGTCAACCTTATGTTTAACATGACAGACCTACTGCTTCAAGTCAACCGTATGTTTAACATGACAGACCTATATACTGCTTCAAGTCAACCTTATGTTTAACATGACAGACCTACTGCTTCAAGTCAACCTAATGTTTAACATGACAGACCTACTGCTTCAAGTCAACCTTATGTTTAACATGACAGACCTACTGCTTCAAGTCAACCTAATGTTTAACATGACAGACCTACTGCTTCAAGTCAACCTTATGTTTAACATGACAGACCTACTGCTTCAAGTCAACCTTATGTTTAACATGACAGACCTACTGCTTCAAGTCAACCTAATGTTTAACATGACAGACCTACTGCTTCAAGTCAACCTAATGTTTAACATGACAGACCTACTGCTTCAAGTCAACCTTATGTTTAACATGACAGACCTACTGCTTCAAGTCAACCTAATGTTTAACATGACAGACCTACTGCTTCAAGTCAACCTAATGTTTAACATGACAGACCTACTGCTTCAAGTCAACCTAATGTTTAACATGACAGACCTACTGCTTCAAGTCAACCTTATGTTTAACATGACAGACCTACTGCTTCAAGTCAACCTAATGTTTAACATGACAGACCTACTGCTTCAAGTCAACCTAATGTTTAACATGACAGACCTACTGCTTCAAGTCACTCATTCTGTGAGGGGAGTTCTGTATAGAGATTCTTCAGTATACGGAGCATGTATCTGTAAGCTGTCTCAATGCCATTATATTATATATACTTCCTAGACAGTAAATGTGAACAAGACAGGTGTGCACAGGTGTGATTGATACCTGTCAGTGAACCAATCAGTCCTTTCCCTTAGTATATCATGTAATATGATCTGTTAATTCCAAGATAGAACTGTTTTTCTTGAACACACTTCCACTCTGTCTGTTTTGACATGAACACTCCTCTGTCCTTGAGAAAAATGGGAAAAACATGATTATTTGGCAATGTTCTCTGGACGATTGATACCTATCTACTTATCTGTATACTTTATTTATGCTTACCAGTAGAAATAGAGAGAGAACCCCCTAATTCAGGTTCTCTTAACCCAAACCTTCTTTCCTTTCATCTGTATATGATGTATAAACTAAGTATTATTTATTGGCTTGCTTATAAGGCCTTTTAAATCTATACAGCTTGAGCTCATTCTAGCAGTAAATAGTTAGTGTTCAGAGTATGTTGTCTTGTCTCTTCCTGCATTGCTAATATATCTGATAAATATCCAGGTAAATATCAAGTAAATGTTCAGTCCATCATACTGTATGATATACTCTTTATATGTATATGTATAATCACCCATGATGTTGATCATGTATTTTCCCCCCATGATGATGATGATGTATTTTCCCCAATGATGATCATGTATTTTTCCCCGTGATGAGCTATTTTTCCCCAAGATGATCATGAATGTATTTTCCCCTATGATGATGATGTATTTTCCCCTATAATGATCATGTATTTTCCCTATGATGATCATCTATTTTCCCCTATGATGATGATGTATTTTCCCCCATATTGATCATGTATTTTCCCCCCATGATGATCCTGTAATATCTCATGACCAGGTGGCCGAGGTGATTGGAGGACAGATGGTTGTAAGATCAGCCATCAACAAGGCAATGTTTCTGTCTTCAAATGTTACCATCTCACCAACTTTGTCATTCTCCAGGTGAGATATAAGAACATTTCAATAATTGAGTCGTTGAGTTAGTCTCGAGTTGTATACTGGACAGCTTCAAGTCTTTTATTGTCAGGCTATGTGTTAAAAAAGGTAGTACATAGTCAACATGGTCAATACATAGACGTTCCACATGGTATTGATGTGTTTTTTTTCAGACTGAATATGCCAGTATAAAGTATAGATTTCCTTACTTCAGACATTGTTTTGTTTGTAAACTAAATATGATCAAAATAAAGATAAAACTTTACTCTAAGGTGCAGTCTTTGCAAACTTAACTAGTCCTGGGACTTGTTAGCCGACATATACTCCAAAACTTAACTAGTCCTGGGACTTGTTAGCCGACATATACTCCAAAACTTAACTAGTCCTGGGACTTGTTAGCCGACATATACTCCAAAACTTAACTAGTCCTGGGACTTGTTAGCCGACATATACTCCAAAACTTAACTAGTCCTGGGACTTGTTAGCCGACATATACTCCAAAACTTAACTAGTCCTGGGACTTGTTAGCCGACATATACCTAAAACTTAACTAGTCCTGGGACTTGTTAGCCGACATATACTCCAAAACTTAACTAGTCCTGGGACTTGTTAGCCGACATATACTCCAAAACTTAACTAGTCCTGGGACTTGTTAGCCGACATATACTCCAAAACTTAACTAGTCCTGGGACTTGTTAGCCGACATATACTCCAAAACTTAACTAGTCCTGGGACTTGTTAGCCGACATATACTCCAAAACTTAACTAGTCCTGGGACTTGTTAGCCGACATATACTCCCAAATTATTTGTTTCAAGAACATTATCTTGATTATACAGTATTAAATATATTATTTCCCAATTGATTGTGATCCTGTTTTGTAGAATTTGTCATCTGGTTTGGTGAGCATATTTCTCATGATGGAGCCGATAATTTACGCCGGAAGTTGTTTACTCGTCATCTGTCTAATGGCTGTTATTGTTACCTACATCACATGCTTCAAGTAAGTTCAACTTCTATTGAATTATTCTTTCAGATATATCTCTTCAATATTTTACACTGACAATCTATATAAGAATGACAAACCTTTCTACCAGTGAACAATTATAACAAGAAATGTTCAAATACGAGTATTTGAAATATTATCAGGGGTCAAAATACTTCTCCCTGTCTGCCCTGAGACAACCTACAGTTGGCCTGGACACGTCTTTCTTGACCTACTTGTCTGCCCCGAGGCAACCTGTGTGTATGAAAGGATGTGTGTCTGTGGAGGGCCTCAGGGAAGATCAGCACCTAGCTGACTGAGTGTACACTTTTGTCCACCCTCTGAAAATAAAGCTTATTATTATTATTATTATTAACCTTTAACTGGCCTGGGCAAGTCTTCAACTCAGCTGTCTGCCCTGAGACAACCTACAATTGGCCTGGGCACATGTTCCTTGACCCACCTGCCTGCCCTGAGACCACCTACAATTGGCCTGAGCAAGTCTTCTTTGACCCACCTGTCTGCCCTGAGACAACCTACAATTGGCCTGGGCAAGTCTTCCTTGACCCACCTGTCTGCCTTGAGACAATCTACAATTGGTCTGGGCCCATCTTCCTTGACCCGCCTGTCTGCCTCTAGACAACCTACAGTTGGTCTGGGAAGATCTTACTTGACCCACCTGCCTGCCCCTAGACAACCTACAATTGGTCTGGGCAAGTCTTCCATGACCCAGCTATCTGCCCCGAGACAACCTACAACTGGCCTGGGCAAGTCTTTCTTGACCTACCTGTCTGCCCCTAGACAACCTACAATTGGCCTGGGCAAGTCTTCCTTTACCCACCTGTCTGCCCTGAGACAACCTACAATTGGCCTGGGCAAGTCTTCCTTGACCCACCTGTCTGCTCTGAGACAACATACAATTGGCCTGGGCAAGTCTTCCTTGACACACCTGTCTGCCCTGAGACAATCTACAATTGGTCTGGGTAAATCTTCCTTGACCCACCTGTCTGCCTCTAGACAACCTACATTTGGTCTGGGAAAATCTTACTTGACCCACCTGCCTGCTTCTAGACAACCTACAATTGGTCTGGGCAAGTCTTCCTTGACCTACCTGTCTGCCCCTAGACAACCTACAATTGGCCTGGGCAAGTCTGGCTTGACCCACCTGTCTGCCCTGAGACAACCTACAATTGGTCTGGGCACATCTTCCTTGACCCACCTGTCCACCTCTAGACAACCTACAGTTAGTCTGAGAAACTCTTACTTGACCCACCTGCCTGCCCCTAGACAACCTACAATTGGTTTGGGCAAGTCTTCCATGACCCAGCTATCTGCCCCGAGACAACCTACAACTGGCCTGGGCAAGTCTTCCTTGACCTACCTGTCTGCCCCTAGACAACCTACAATTGGCCTGGGCAAGTCTTCCTTTACCCACCTGTCTGCCCTGAGACAACCTACAATTGGCCTGGGCAAGTCTTCATTGACCCACCTGTCTGCTCTGAGACAACATACAATTGGCCTGAGCAAGTCTTCCTTGACCCACCTGTCTGCCCTGAGACAATCTACAATTGGTCTGGGTAAATCTCCCTTGACCCACCTGTCTGGCTCTAGACAACCTACAGTTGGTCTGGGAAAATCTTACTTGACCCACCTGCCTGCTTCTAGACAACCTACAATTGGTCTGGCCAAGTCTTCCTTGACCTACCTGTCTGCCCCTAGACAACCTACAATCAGCCTGGGCAAGTCTGCCTTGACCCACCTGTCTGCCCTGAGACAACCTACAACTGGCCTGGGCAAGTCTTCCTTGACCTACCTGTCTGCCCCTAGACAATCTACAATTGGCCTGGGCAAGTCTTCCTTTACCCACCTGTCTGCCCTGAGACAACCTACAATTGGCCTGGGGAAGTCTTCCTAGACCCACCTGTCTGCCCTGAGACAATCTACAATTGGTCTGGGTAAATCTTCCTTGACCCACCTGTCTGCCTCTAGACAACCTACAGTTGGTCTGGGAAAATCTTACTTGACCCACCTCCCTGCTTCTAGACAACCTACAATTGGTCTGGGCAAGTCTTCCTTGACCTACCTGTCTGCCCCTAGACAAACTACAATTGGCCTGGGCAAGCAGGGGTTGAAATGTTTCAAATAATTTACCTGTCACATGAGACAGTTGACCAAGAAATCAACCTGTCACCTTTAAGAGTTAACCTGAACGTGCGGCTGTTGGAATTGTCAAGTATGTAATTCAAGATTAATGACAAAGCTACATGTTGCAAGCTATCAATAAATTAATGACACCTTGTTTCCATGCTCTAATTAGCAGCTGTTTTGAATGAATTTCGTCAGAGAACACTGAAAAAAAATCAATAAAAAATTATTGGCTACCTGTCACTGGAGACAGGTAATTTATTTCTCTACCTGTCTCTTTAAAAAATTTCCTGTCAGTGACAGGTAGACAGGTGTAAATTTCGACCCCTGGCAAGTCTGCCTTGACCCACCTGTCTGCCCTGAGACAACCTACAATTGGGCTTGGCAAGTCTTCCTTGACCCAGCTATTTGCCCCAAGACAACCTACAACTGGCCTGGGCAAGTCTTCCCTGACCTACCTGTCTGCCTCTAGATAAACTACAATTGGCCTGGGCAAGTCTTCCTTGACCCAGTGTCTGCCCCGAGACAACCTACAAATGGCCTGGGCAAGTCTTCCTTGACCTACCTGTTTGCCGCTAGACAACCTACAATTGGTCTGGGCACATCTTCCTTGACCCACCTGTCCGCCTCTAGACAACCTACAGTTGGTCTGAGAAAATCTTACTTGACCCAGCTGCCTGCCCCTAGACAACCTACAATTGGTCTGGGCAAGCCTTCCTTGACCCAGCTATCTGCCCCGAGACAACCTACAACTGGCCTGGGCAAGTCTTCCTTGACCTACCTGTCTGCCTCTAGATAAAGCACAATTGGCCTGGGCAAGTCTTCCTTGACCCAGTGTCTGCCCCGAGACAACCTACAAATGGTCTGGGCAAATCTTCCTTGACCTACCTGTCTGCCCCTAGACAACCTACGACTGGCCTGGGCAAATCTTCCTTGACCTACCTGTCTGCCCCTCGACAAACTACAATTGCTGTGGGCAAGTATTCCTTGGCCCAGCTGTCTGCCCCGAGACAACCTACAATTGACTTGGGCAAGTTTTCATCAGCCATCACACAACAAAGGGGCAAGTTAATACTGTAGTGGGTAAGCAAGTTTAAACAAATCATCATTATTTTAACCTGTGATTATATTTGTATACGAATTCACCAGATCTGGGAAATTGAAAGCAGCAGGAGTGCTGTAGATCACTCCCCTAATGTGGTTCTAGGAGTGTATTATATTGCACTCCTGAAGGCTTTTAGTATATAGAGAAGTTGTTGTATGGAATGCTGTTTCCACTCTCGTAGATAAATTTTAGGAGTGTGATTAGGAGTGTGGTGTGATCACACTCCACAAAAATGAATGTGAATGAACTATTTATTTATTTTGTAATTGTATAGAATATATTTGGGTATATTTTTGCAGATTTATTCGTATTCCCAAGAAAGCGAAGCACTCGGTGATCAACATTTCCATAGGAATCCTCTTGTTGTGTATAGCATTCACCATGGGTGTGAACAGAACAGATCAGGAGAGGGCCTGTCAGGTGGTTGGCATAGCAATACATTACTTCACATTATGTGTCATCTTCTGGATCACTATTACCTCCAGGTATTGGTTACACCATGTCACAATACAGACTGCACACCTGCATCATAGTTAGGGATTATTATACACCTGGTCACAATACAGACTGTACATGTACCTACATCACAGTTAGGGATTATTATACAGACTGTACATGTACCTACATTACAGCTAGGGATTATTATACACCTGGTCACAATACAGACTACACACCTGCATCATAGTTAGGGATTATTATACAGACTGTACCTACATCACAGTTAGGGATTATTATACACCTGGTCACAATACAGACTGTACACCTACATCACAGTTAGGGATTATTATACACCTGGTCACAATACAGACTACACACCTGCATCATAGTTAGGGATTATTATACACCTGGTCACAATACAGACTGTACCTACATCACAGTTAGGGATTATTATACACCTGGTCACAATACAGACTGTACCTACATCACAGCTAGGGATTATTATACACCTGGTCACAATACAGACTATACACCTACATCACAGTTAGGGATTATTATACACCTGGTCACAATACAGACTGTACCTACATCACAGCTAGGGATTATTATACACCTGGTCACAATACAGACTACACACCTGCATCATAGTTAGGGATTATTATACAGACTGTACCTACATCACAGTTAGGGATTATTATACACCTGGTCACAATACAGACTGTACACCTACATCACAGTTAGGGATTATTATACACCTGGTCACAATACAGACTACACCTGCATCATAGTTAGGGATTATTATACACCTGGTCACAATACAGACTGTACCTACATCACAGTTAGGGATTATTATACACCTGGTCACAATACAGACTGTACCTACATCACAGCTAGGGATTATTATACACCTGGTCACAATACAGACTATACACCTACATCACAGTTAGGGATTATTATACACCTGGTCACAATACAGACTGTACCTACATCACAGTTAGGGATTATTATACACCTGGTCACAATACAGACTGTACCTACATCACAGTTAGGGATTATTATACACCTGGTCACAATACAGACTATACACCTACATCACAGCTAGGGATTATTATACACCTGGTCACAATACAGACTGTACCTACATCACAGTTAGGGATTATTATACACCTTTTCACAATACAGACTGCACACCTGCATCATAGTTAGGGATTATTATACACCTGGTCACAATACAGACTATACACCTACATTAGAGTTAGGGATTATTATACACCTGGTCACAATACAGACTGTACCTACATCACAGTTAGGGATTATTATACACCTGGTCACAATACAGACTATACACCTACATCACATCTAGGGATTATTATACACCTGGTCACAATACAGACTATACACCTACATCACAGTTAGGGATTATTATACACCTGGTCACAATACAGACTATACACCTACATTAGAGTTAGGGATTATTATACACCTGGTCACAATACAGACTGTACACCTACATCACAGTTAGGGATTATTATACACCTGGTCACAATACAGAATATACACCTACATTACAGCTAGGGATTATTATACACCTGGTCACAATACAGACTATACACCTACATCACAGTTAGGGATTATTATACACCTGGTCACAATACAGACTATAAACCTACATTACAGTTAGGGATTATTATACACCTGGTCACAATACAGACTGTACCTACATCACAGTTAGGGATTATTATACACCTGGTCACAATACAGACTGTACACCTACATCACAGTTATGGATTATTATACACCTGGTCACAATACAGACTGTACCTACCTCACAGCTAGGGATTATTATACACCTGGTCACAATACAGAATATACACCTACATTACAGCTAGGGATTATTATACACCTGATCACAATACAGACTGTACATGTACCGACATCACAGTTAGGGATTATTATACTTCTGGTCACAATACAGACTGTACCTACATCACAGCTAGGGATTATTATACACCTGGTCACAATACAGACTGTACCTACATCACAGCTAGGGATTATTATACACCTGGTCACAATACAGACTGTACCTACATCACAGCTAGGGATTATTATACACCTGGTCACAATACAGACTGTACCCACATCACAGCTAGGGATTATTATACATCTGGTCACAATACAGAATATACACCTACATTACAGCTAGGGATTATTATACACCTGGTCACAATACAGACTATACACCTACATTACAGCTAGGGATTATTATACATCTGGTCACACTACAGACTGTACCAACATCACAGTTAGGGTTATTATACACCTGGTCACAATACAGACTGTACCTACATCACAGTTAGGGATTATTATATATCTGGTCACAATACTGACTGTACACCTACATCACAGTTAGGGATTATTATACACCTGGTCACAATACAGACTGTACCTACATCACAGCTAAGGATTATTATACTTCTGGTCACATACAGACTGTACACCTACATCACAGTTAGGGATTATTACACACCTGGTCACAATACAGACTATACACCTACATCACGGTTAGGGATTTTATACACCTGGTCACAATACAGACTTTACCTACATCACAGCTAGGGATTATTATACACCTGGTCACAATACAGACTGTACCTACATCACAGTTAGGGATCATTATACACCTGGCCACAATACAGACTATACACCTACATCACAGTTAGGGATTATTATACACCTGGTCACAATACAGACTGTACCTACATCACAGTTAGGGATTATTATATACCTGGTCACAATACAGACTGTACACCTACATTACAGCTAGGGATTATTATACTTCTGGTCACAATACAGACTATACACCTACATCACAGCTAGGGATTATTATACACCTGGTCACAATACAGACTATACACCTACATTACAGCTAGGGATTATTATACACCTGGTCACAATACAGACTGTTCACCTACATCACAGTTAGGGATTATTATACACCTGGTCACAATACTGACTGTACACCTACATTACAGCTAGGGATTATTATACACCTGGTCACAATACAGACTGTACCTACATCACAGCTAGGGATTATTATACATCTGGTCCCAATACAGAATATACACCTACATTACAGCTAGGGATTATTATACACCTGGTCACAATACAGACTATACACCTACATTACAGCTAGGGATTATTATACACCTGGTCGCAATACAGACTGTACCTACATCACAGCTAGGGATTATTATACACCTGGTCACAATACAGACTATACACCTACATTACAGCTAGGGATTATTATACATCTGGTCACACTACAGACTGTACCAACATCACAGTTAGGGTTATTATACACCTGGTCACAATACAGACTGTACCTACATCACAGTTAGGGATTATTATACATCTGGTCACAATACAGACTGTACCTACATCACAGTTAGGGATTACTATATATCTGGTCACAATACTGACTGTACACCTACATCACAGCTAGGGATTAGTATACACCTGGTCACAATACAGACTGTACACCTACATTACAGTTAGGGATTATTATACACCTGGTCACAATACAGACTATACACCTACATCACAGTTAGGGATTATTATACTTCTGGTCACATACAGACTGTACACCTACATCACAGTTAGGGATTATTATACACCTGGTCACAATACAGACTGTACCTACATCACAGTTAGGGATTATTATACACCTGGTCACAATACAGACTGTACCTACATCACAGTTAGGGATTATTATACACCTGGTCACAATACAGACTGTACACCTACATTACAGCTAGGGATTATTATACTTCTGGTCACAATACAGACTATACACCTACATCACAGCTAGGGATTATTATACACCTGGTCACAATACAGACTATACACCTACATTACAGCTAGGGATTATTATACACCTGGTCACAATACAGACTGTACACCTACATCACAGTTAGGGATTATTATACACCTGGTCACAATACTGACTGTACACCTACATTACAGCTAGGGATTATTATGCACCTGGTCACAATACAGACTGTACCTACATTACAGCTAGGGATTATTATACACCTGGTCACAATACAGACTGTACCTACATCACAGCTAGGGATTATTATACATCTGGTCACAATACAGAATATACACCTACATTACAGCTAGGGATTATTATACACCTGGTCACAATACAGACTATACACCTACATTACAGCTAGGGATTATTATACACCTGGTCACAATACAGACTGTACCTACATCACAGCTAGGGATTATTATACACCTGGTCACAATACAGACTATACACCTACATTACAGCTAGGGATTATTATACATCTGGTCACACTACAGACTGTACCAACATCACAGTTAGGGTTATTATACACCTGGTCACAATACAGACTGTACCTACATCACAGTTAGGGATTATTATACATCTGGTCACAATACAGACTGTACCTACATCACAGTTAGGGATTACTATATATCTGGTCACAATACTGACTGTACACCTACATCACAGCTAGGGATTAGTATACACCTGGTCACAATACAGACTGTACACCTACATTACAGTTAGGGATTATTATACACCTGGTCACAATACAGACTATACACCTACATCACAGTTAGGGATTATTATACTTCTGGTCACATACAGACTGTACACCTACATCACAGTCAGGGATTATTATACACCTGGTCACAATACAGACTATACACCTACATCACAGTTAGGGATTATTATACACCTGGTCACAATACAGACTGTACCTACATCACAGCTAGGGATTATTATACTTCTGGTCACATACAGACTGTACACCTACATCACAGTTAGGGATTATTATACACCTGGTCACAATACAGACTATACACCTACATCACAGCTAGGGATTATTATACACCTGGTCACAATACTGACTGTACACCTACATTAGAGTTAGGGATTATTATACACCTGGTCACAAGACAGACTATACACCTACATCACAGCTAGGGATTATTATACACCTGGTCACAATACAGACTATAAACCTACGTTACAGCTAGAGATTATTATACACCTGGTCACAATACAGACTGCACACCTGCATCATAGTTAGGGATTATTATACACCTGGTCACAATACAGACTGTACACCTACATCACAGTTAGGGAATATTGTACACCTGGTCACAATACAGACTATACAACTACATTACAGCTAGGGATTATTATACACCTGGTCACAATACAGACTATAAACCTACATTACAGCTAGGGATTATTATACACCTGGTCACAATACTGACTGTACACCTACATTACAGCTAGGGATTATTATACTTCTGGTCACAATACAGACTGTACCTACATCACAGTTAGGGATTATTATACACCTGGTCACAATACAGACTGTACTTACATCACAGTTATGGATCATTATACACCTGGCCACAATACAGACTATACACCTACATCACAGTTAGGGATTATTATACACCTGGTCACAATACAGACTGTACCTACATCACAGTTAGGGATTATTATACACCTGGTCACAATACAGACTGTACACCTACATTACAGCTAGGGATTATTATGCTTCTGGTCACAATACAGACTATACACCTACATCACAGCTAGGGATTATTATACACCTGGTCACAATACAGACTGTACCTACATCACAGCTAGGGATTATTATACACCTGGTCACAATACAGACTATACACCTACATTACAGCTAGGGATTATTATACACCTGGTCACAATACAGACTGTACACCTACATCACAGTTAGGGATTATTATACACCTGGTCACAATACTGACTGTACACCTACATTACAGCTAGGGATTATTATACACCTGGTCACAATACTGACTGTACACCTACATTAGAGTTAGGGATTATTATACACCTGGTCACAAGACAGACTATACACCTACATCACAGTTAGGGATTATTATACACCTGGTCACAATACAGACTGTACCTACATCACAGCTAGGGATTATTATACACCTGGTCACAATACAGACTGTACTTACATCACAGTTAGGGATCATTATACACCTGGCCACAATACAGACTATACACCTACATCACAGTTAGGGATTATTATACACCTGGTCACAATACAGACTGTACACCTACATGACAGCTAGGGATTATTATACACCTGGTCACAATACAGACTGTACCTACATCACAGATAGGGATCATTATACACCTGGCCACAATACAGACTATACACCTACATCACAGTTAGGGATTATTATACACCTGGTCACAATACAGACTGTACCTACATCACAGTTAGGGATTATTATACACCTGGTCACAATACAGACTGTACACCTACATCACAGTTAGGGATTATTATACACCTGGTCACAATACAGACTATACACATACATCACAGCTAGGGATTATTATACACCTGGTCACAATACAGACTATAAACCTACATTACAGCTAGGGATTATTATACACCTGGTCACAATATGACTGTACACCTACATTACAGCTAGGGATTATTATACTTCTGGTCACAATACAGACTGTACCTACATCACAGTTAGGGATTATTATACACCTGGTCACAATACAGACTGTACTTACATCACAGTTATGGATCATTATACACCTGGCCACAATACAGACTATACACCTACATCACAGTTAGGGATTATTATACACCTGGTCACAATACAGACTGTACCTATATCACAGTTAGGGATTATTATACACCTGGTCACAATACAGACTGTACACCTACATTACAGCTAGGGATTATTATACTTCTGGTCACAATACAGACTATACACCTACATCACAGCTAGGGATTATTATACACCTGGTCACAATACAGACTGTACCTACATCACAGCTAGGGATTATTATACACCTGGTCACAATACAGACTATACACCTACATTACAGCTAGGGATTATTATACACCTGGTCACAATACAGACTGTACACCTACATCACAGTTAGGGATTATTATACACCTGGTCACAATACTGACTGTACACCTACATTACAGCTAGGGATTATTATACACCTGGTCACAATACAGACTGTACCTACATTACAGCTAGGGATTATTATACACCTGGTCACAATACAGACTGTACACCTACATCACAGTTAGGGATTATTATACACCTGGTCACAATACAGACTATACACCTACATCACGGTTAGGGATTATTATACACCTGGTCACAATACAGACTGTACCTACATCACAGCTAGGGATTATTATACACCTGGTCACAATACTGACTGTACACCTACATTAGAGTTAGGGATTATTATACACCTGGTCACAAGACAGACTATACACCTACATCACAGTTAGGGATTATTATACATCTGGTCACAATACAGACTGTACACCTACATTACAGTTAGGGATTATTATACACCTGGTCACAATACAGATTGTACTTCCATCACAGTTAGGGATCATTATACACCTGGCCACAATACAGACTATACACCTACATCACAGTTAGGGATTATTATACACCTGGTCACAATACAGACTGTACACCTACATTACAGCTAGGGATTAGTATACACCTGGTCACAATACAGACTGTACCTACATCACAGTTAGGGATCATTATACACCTGGCCACAATACAGACTATACACCTACATCACAGTTAGGGATTATTATACACCTGGTCACAATACAGACTACCTACATCACAGTTAGGGATTATTATACACCTGGTCACAATACAGACTATACACCTACATTACAGCTAGGGATTATTATACACCTGGTCACAATACAGACTGTACACCTACATCACAGTTAGGGATTATTATACACCTGGTCATAATACTGACTGTACACCTACATTACAGCTAGGGATTATTATACACCTGGTCACAATACAGACTGTACCTACATTACAGCTAGGGATTATTATACACCTGATCACAATACAGACTGTACCTACATCACAGCTAGGGATTATTATACATCTGGTCACAATACAGAATATACACCTACATTACAGCTAGGGATTATTATACACCTGGTCACAATACAGACTATACACCTACATTACAGCTAGGGATTATTATACACCTGGTCACAATACAGACTGTACCTACATCACAGCTAGGGATTATTATACACCTGGTCACAATACAGACTATACACCTACATTACAGCTAGGGATTATTATACATCTGGTCACACTACAGACTGTACCAACATCACAGTTAGGGTTATTATACACCTGGTCACAATACAGACTGTACCTACATCACAGTTAGGGATTATTATACACCTGGTCACAATACAGACTGTACACCTACATCACAGTTAGGGATTATTATACATCTGGTCACACTACAGACTGTACCAATATCACAGTTAGGGTTATTATACACCTGGTCACAATACAGACTGTACCTACATCACAGTTAGGGATTATTATACACCTGGTCACAATACAGACTGTACCTACATCACAGTTAGGGATTATTATACACCTGGTCACAATACAGACTGTACCTACATCACAGCTAGGGATTATTATACACCTGGTCACAATACAGACTGTACCTACATCACAGCTAGGGATTATTATACACCTGGTCACAATACAGAATATACACCTACATTACAGCTAGGGATTATTATACATCTGGTCACACTACAGACTGTACCAACATCACAGTTAGGGTTATTATACACCTGGTCACAATACAGACTGTACCTACATCACAGTTAGGGATTATTATACACCTGGTCACAATACAGACTGTACCTACATCACAGTTAGGGATTACTATATATCTGGTCACAATACTGACTGTACACCTACATCACAGGTAGGGATTAGTATACACCTGGTCACAATACAGACTGTACACCTACATTGCAGTTAGGGATTATTATACACCTGGTCACAATACAGACTATACACCTACATCACAGTTAGGGATTATTATACACCTGGTCACAATACAGACTGTACCTACATTACAGCTAGGGATTATTATACACCTGGTCACAATACAGACTGTACACCTACATCACAGTAAGGGATTATTATACACCTGGTCACAATACAGACTATACACCTACATCACAGTTAGGGATTATTATACACCTGGTCACAATACAGACTATACACCTACATCACAGTTAGGGATTATTATACACCTGGTCACAATACAGACTGTACCTACATCACAGCTAGGGATTATTATACTTCTGGTCACATACAGACTGTACACCTACATCACAGTTAGGGATTATTATACACCTGGTCACAATACAGACTATACACCTACATCACAGTTAGGGATTATTATACACCTGGTCACAATACAGACTATACACCTACATCACAGTTAGGGATTATTATACACCTGGTCACAATACAGACTGTACCTACATCACAGCTAGGGATTATTATACTTCTGGTCACATACAGACTGTACACCTACATCACAGTTAGGGATTATTATACACCTGGTCACAATACAGACTATACACCTACATCACAGCTAGGGATTATTATACACCTGGTCACAATACTGACTGTACACCTACATTAGAGTTAGGGATTATTATACACCTGGTCACAAGACAGACTATACACCTACATCACAGCTAGGGATTATTATACACCTGGTCACAATACAGACTATAAACCTACGTTACAGCTAGAGATTATTATACACCTGGTCACAATACAGACTGCACACCTGCATCATAGTTAGGGATTATTATACACCTGGTCACAATACAGACTGTACACCTACATCACAGTTAGGGAATATTGTACACCTGGTCACAATACAGACTATACACATACATCACAGCTAGGGATTATTATACACCTGGTCACAATACAGACTATAAACCTACATTACAGCTAGGGATTATTATACACCTGGTCACAATACTGACTGTACACCTACATTACAGCTAGGGATTATTATACTTCTGGTCACAATACAGACTGTACCTACATCACAGTTAGGGATTATTATACACCTGGTCACAATACAGACTATACACATACATCACAGTTATGGATCATTATACACCTTGCCACAATACAGACTGTACCTACATTACAGCTAGGGATTATTATACACCTGGTCACAATACAGACTATAAACCTACATTACAGCTAGGGATTATTATACACCTGGTCACAATACTGACTGTACACCTACATTACAGCTAGGGATTATTATACTTCTGGTCACAATACAGACTGTACCTACATCACAGTTAGGGATTATTATACACCTGGTCACAATACAGATTATACACCTACATCACAGTTAGGGATTATTATACACCTGGTCACAATACAGACTGTACACCTACATTACAGCTAGGGATTATTATACACCTGGTCACAATACAGACTATAAACCTACATTACAGCTAGGGATTATTATACACCTGGTCACAATACAGACTATACACCTACATTACAGCTAGGGATTATTATACACCTGGTCACAATACAGACTGTACACCTACATTACAGCTAGGGATTATTATACTTCTGGTCACAATACAGACTATACACCTACATCACAGCTAGGGATTATTATACACCTGGTCACAATACAGACTGTACCTACCTCACAGTTAGGGATTATTATACACCTGGTCACACTACAGACTGTACCTACATCACAGTTAGGGATTATTATACACCTGGTCACACTACAGACTGTACCTACCTCACAGTTAGGGATTATTATACACCTGGTCACAATACAGACTGTACCTACCTCACAGTTAGGGATTATTATACACCTGGTCACACTACAGACTGTACCTACATCACAGTTAGGGATTATTATACACCTGGTCACAATACAGACTATACACCTACATCACAGTTAGGGATTATTATACACCTGGTCACAATACAGACTGTACCTACATCACAGCTAGGGATTATTATACACCTGGTCACAATACAGACTGTACCTACCTCACAGTTAGGGATTATTATACACCTGGTCACACTACAGACTGTACCTACATCACAGTTAGGGATTATTATACACCTGGTCACACTACAGACTGTACCTACCTCACAGTTAGGGATTATTATACACCTGGTCACAATACAGACTGTACCTACCTCACAGTTAGGGATTATTATACACCTGGTCACACTACAGACTGTACCTACATCACAGTTAGGGATTATTATACACCTGGTCACAATACAGACTATACACCTACATCACAGTTAGGGATTATTATACACCTGGTCACAATACAGACTGTACCTACATCACAGTTAGGGATTATTATACACCTGGTCACAATACTGACTGTACACCTACATTACAGCTAGGGATTATTATACTTCTGGTCACAATACAGACTGTACACCTACATTACAGCTAGGGATTATTATACACCTGGTCACAATACAGACTGTACACCTACATTACAGCTAGGGATTATTATACTTCTGGACACAATACAGACTGTACACCTACATCACAGCTAGGGATTATTATACACCTGGTCACAATACAGACTATACACATACATCACAGCTAGGGATTATTATACACCTGGTCACAATACAGACTATAAACCTACATTACAGCTAGGGATTATTATACACCTGGTCACAATACTGACTGTACACCTACATTACAGCTAGGGATTATTATACGCCCGCCAAAAAGGCGGACGTATTATGTGATGGCGGTTTCCGTCCGTCTGTCCGTCCGTCTGTCCGTCCCCCGTGTCCGGTCTATATCTGGAACAGTTTTCTATTTACAGTTCCAATTTTTGGTGAGTGGATATCCTACGGGGAGACGATGTGTCGCGTACCAAAATGAAGGTCAAGGTCAGAGGTCAAAGGTCACTGGCCTAAAAAACAGGAAATCACTGAAGTGTTCGTGTCCGGTCTATATCTGTGAACGTTTTCTATCCACAGTTGCAATTTTTTGTGAGTGGATACGCTAGGTGGAGACGATGTGTCGCATACCAAAATTGAGGGCAAGGTCAGAGGTCAAAGGTCACTGCTGCCTAAAATCAGGAAATCATTGATCATTGACAGTTTTCTATCTACAGTTCTAATTTTTGGTGAGTGGATGCCCTAGGGGGAACGATGTGTTGCACACAAAATGTAGGTCGAGGTCAGAGGTCAAAGGTCAGTGTCACGGAAAAATCAGGAAATCATTAAAAATTTCTAATTTTTTGTGAGTGGATTCAATAGGGGGAAACGAGGGGTCGCATACCAAAATATAGGTCACGGTCGAAGGTCAAAGGTCACTGACCCCAAAATCAGGAAATTATTAAAAATAACTTTTTTTGTGTCAGTAGATACATGAGGGGGACACGATGTGTCACATACCAAAATGTAGGTCAAGGCCGAAGGTCAAGGTCACTGTGACTCCCAAAATCATGAAATTGTTAAAAATCATGATTTTTTGTGTCCATTGATACACATCCTCACGAGCCAGTGTATCGAACGATCTGTTAGGATCGATACACTGGCTTGGTTAGTTACCCATATGAGTTCTGGATATAACTAGATAAAGAGGTGTCCTCTAAATCAACCCAATCACTGAACGCGCTAAGCCAGTTGATTAGGCCAATCCGCTGCTGGGTATGAGATATGGCAGGATTGAATTTCATTGCGGACTCAACTGCTTTGATGTCAAGTTGAAATCAACATCAGAAGTCAAAGCAAAAACCGCAAGCTTGGGATACCGACATGCTTATTCAAAACAAGCGCGGTGGATGAAATGTACGAGATTGTATAATGGAGGCGTCGACTCAAGAACTCGCTCGAAAGACCAAAAATGTCAAGGTAAACCCTCCAAGGATTTAGGATTTACCTGGACTTGTGAAGATGATTGAGATATTGAGGGAAGACAATGTGTCGTGTACCAAAATGTAGGTCAAGATTAAAGGTCAAGGTCACTGTGACCCAAAAATTTGAAATTATTAAAAATAACCTTTTTTGTGCCAGTAGATACATTAGAGGGACATGATGTGTTACAAATCAAAATGTGGGTCAAAGATCAAGGTCTCTGTGACCCCAAACTCAAGAAATCATTAAAAGTCACATTTTCATATACCTGTCGAAGACGAGATCGTGTAATGCGATGTTGCATTCTGTCCATTCACCCATTAACATTAGTTGTCCATGCGATATCTCTAGTTTCAAGGTATGGATTGATAACAAACTGTGGGTATAGCTTACTCGCATTGCAAAGAGAGATCAATTTGTCAAAAGGCAAGTTTAGCTGCCTATATGTGTTAGGTTGGAATATTCAGACTTGTTTCCCCTACATGTATATGGCATTTGTCCTGTGGAGTTGTCTCTCATGTTTGATACATGTAAGAAATGGCTACATTTACTTAAATTCTTGTGAAATAAAAACCATACATTTACTAATTTAATGGGAAGAGGGGTCCTTTATGAACTTTAGACCTGTTTATTAACTCAAGAACAAAGGTTTTCTTCATCACTTTCTTCACATCCTTCTACCTTCATGGAAAATTTTCTCGCCTGAAAGGAATCCATTTGAAAGAAAACTACTATTTTCTTGTGTTTGACTATTGTCGATTTCAGTGTGGGATATGTGAGCTCTCGACTCTTGTTTCAAGGTCACCTAGTTACCAAGAGTTCAGCCCATTTTAGTTTATCATTCAATATAAGATGTGATGTATGTAACATTCTCAGAAGCATAAAATTGTAGACCTTTCTCTGGATTGTTAGCTACCAATTCGGATGAAGGCCATTAACAATCTAGAAATTCAGACCAGTGTAATTCCAGATATACGGGCGTATATTGAAGCCCTTGGGCTCTTGTTTTCTCGGGCTATTGTATGTTGTAGTTTGTCACTGTGACCTAGCTGTTATGTATCTTTTATACTGGGAGGGTATCTTGTATAGACTGTTGGTTGGAGCATAGAAGATTCGTGAGAAGCATTCCTATAGGTTCTCCTCTGAGCGGGCTTCAATGTAGCGTTACTGAGGTAAATGACTTCTTGCATACCTCACCAGCGTACCTGAACTCCATACCAATCCCTGAGACACAAAGATACTCTTGTACAATAATGATAGACCCAGTTTTCTAATACATAGTTAACAATACTTTAACTTTCCAGACCATATGATATCTAGGTCTTGCACAATACTGTTTAACATTAATCATATGTAAACTCACATGGACCAGTAAATTTGGTTGAATGGGACTATAGGTGGTTGAACTGGATGAATATTATATGGGTGTTCACCGGGAACGAATTTGTTGAATCTGAACGAAAACTGCAGTGGGATCTCATGGGATTCACCTTTCTATGGTGTTCTATTTGTGCCAAGTTTCCGTCGCCTTTTCAAAACGCGACGTCGCCTTTTGAAACGCGACGTCGCCTTTTGAAACGCGACGTCGCGTTTTTAAAACACGACGTCGCCTTTTGGAAAACACGACGTCGCCTTTTAAAACGCGACGTCGCGTTTCTTTCCTATGTTTTTTCATTGTAAAACTCGACACAACGGAACTCGACGTCGCGTTTTCAAAAGGCGACGTCGTGTTTCACCCACGTCTTGTTTGGCAATGTTAAAAGATAGGAAAGAAACGCGACGTCGCGTTTTAAAACGCGACGTCGTGTTTTTTAAAAGGCGAGGTCGCGTTTTCAAAAGGCGACGTCGCGTTTCAAAACGCGTCGCCTTTTGAAACGCGACGTCGTCTTTCGAAACGCGACGTCGCCTTTCGAAACGCGACGTCGCCTTTTGAAACGCGACGTCGTGTTTTGATAGTAGAACTGCGCATGTCTAGGGATCATTTATTTTCAAGAAATTGTGTTGTGACTATAGATACAATGCTTTAGTTAGACAAGACAAATGACATACATGTAGATATATGTAGAAGACTGTGTAAATGAAATGTGTGATAGGAAACTTCGCTGTGCTTATAACCGTCTCAGAAATTAGGTCATGTATATCCATTGAGTATACGCACCCCTCAAGACAAGAACAAGCTGACATTATTAGTGCGCATAATGCATGTATTTAGACAATGTTTCCTCATTAGCTTTCAGTTACTTGTACAGCGACCAACTAATTTTTTTTTCAAGATAATCATCCTGTCCGTCCTCTAAACGTTTGTCAGGCTTTATTATTTTTATATTATTCACATTGTATCATTAATCTTGGGTGTAAAACTCGGCTGGCAGTGTCGTTTATTACTTATTACTTTAAATTGCCATTTCACTATGCATTCAGTTATAGCACAATGCACTCATGGACTCACTAAGTGGAAGCTGTGCCGTTAGTGTCACCCATAGAGGACATTTAAATGTTGATTAATTTATTTCAACTGGGTTAAAAACGGTCCTCGGTGAAAACAGTTTCTACCTAGACCAACACATTTTCACTTGGCTGTAAATCTTTCACCACCAGGTGTAAAAATGGAAGCTGGATTGATCTGCATGGGTGGAAAACATTCCAACCAGGTGCTTCTCAGGTTAATGATATTAAAAGTCACTTACCAAGTTGAGTAATACGTTATTGAATTTGAGCTTTGAACCCTTTGTATAGTTATTTATACGCTATGTAGCGGTTTTAAAATAATTGGGCACTCTATCGCAAAAAAACAAATTATCTTAGTTCAGATAGGTCAATGCTACCACCACCTATTTTTATCAAAAATAGGAAAATAAGCGTGTAACCATTCCCGGAGACGCCGCCACAAATTTAGGTTCGTTTATTCCAATCTCAGTTAAGAGTTTCTGCCCTTATTGCTTCGCTCTCCTATCAAAGTCTAGTTTCACGATAACGGTGACAACCTTGTAACCCACAGTTTTGCTGAAAGAATTGGAACCCTCTACTATTGTGATTGTCTTATAATTCTCTGAGATGGTCAAGCTGGCTCACTAATAACAAATGCTCCCTAAACCTGCACATGCGCAGTTGAAAGACCAAAAGGCGACGTCGCGTTTCGAAAGGCGACGTCGCGTTTCGAAAGGCGACGTCGCCTTTTGAAACGCGACGTCGCCTTTTGAAAACGTGACGTCGCCTTTTAAAAAACACGAAGTCGCGTTTTAAAACGCGACGTCGCGTTTCTTTCCTATCTTTTAACATTGCCAAACAAGACGTGGGTGAAACACGACGTCGCCTTTTGAAAACGCGACGTCGAGTTCCGTTGTGTCGAGTTTTACAATGCAAAAACATAGGAAAGAAACGCGACGTCGCGTTTAAAAACGCGACGTCGCGTTTCGAAACACGACGTCGCGTTTCAAAAGGCGACGTCGCGTTTCAAAAGGCGACGTCGCGTTTTGAAAAGGCGACGGAAACTTGGCACAAATAGAACACCATACCTTTCTCAATGTCATGTTACTCCCTTCTTCTTTCCGAGAATCTGCTGTCTCCCTATTAAACATAGTTTAAAGTTTCTCACCAATGGATTCAAATTGTCAGTTTATATTGTGGTGTGAGTGATATATGGACAATTGAATATTTCTATTATTTGAGGGGCAACTGTACCTATCTCGACACGGTTTCTGACTCTCTTCCAAAAGTACATAGAAAAAAATCAAAGAATTTGGAGAAATGTAACCTCCATCTTAGAGAATGACAGAGCATGCATTATCCAGCTCTATATTTTGCTGGATAATTCCATGATTGTTCCCATATGACGAAAATGATTGTCGTGTGGTGCAGTGTCTATATGACCCTGTGGTTAACGGGTTTGTCTATGTTAACTGTGGTTTCTTTTATGACCCTGTGGTTAACACATCTGTCATATCTGTCTATGTTAACTGTGGTGCAGTGACTAAACTGGGCGACACATTTGGCATGTGTCTCAGTCTGTCTATGACCTGTGGTGCAGTGACTGTGTCATCACTTTCATCATGTTACAGACATGTCTGTTTATATTATATTCACATTCATATTATCAGAAGTCTATCAAACTAGAAGCATGGCCTTGTCAATTTCCATGCTAGCTGGGATGTCTAGCTCCCACATCTTCATTTTATCCAGCCAATTTCTACGTTCCCACTTCGAAGTGGGAACGTAGAAATTGGCTGGATAAAACGAAGATGAGCTCCCATTGATTACAACACACCTATTACATATGCCATTGTTGGTGCTTTCTGAGATAGAGCTAAACATATCTGGCACTTTTCTGCTTGATGGGAATTCCGTCTATTATTTCTACCTGGAAATTGAAGCCAAAGATTCAGTCGGCTCATATTGAATCTAACAGCTGTGTTATTTGTAGATGCATGCATGTGAGGCATGAGCCACACCTGGCTGCTGTCTATTGAGAGAGCATGCCGGGCGGGACCCAATAGTGAAGTGTCGTACTTATATGCTATTCTGATTTAATGGATTTTCACGTTTTGTTTTGATGATTTGTACAGCTGTTGCTTTCAATCTGCAGCTAGACAAATCCTTCACCCATGGGGCTTTGTGCCAGCATGGCAAAGACTCGTTTGATACATGTAACAATGATTTGCAAGCTAGTTCTCCACAAGTCAGACTTGGGGCCTTTAAAGGTCTAAAGGTACTGGGATATGTATAACTGAGGTATAGCGAGGTATAGTCAGGGGCAGAATTAGTGTCTGTGGCTTTGCTTGAACACATTTTTATGGTCTGATTGTGGAAGGTAAAAAGGGCCTCTATTCATATATGCAGGGCTCTTTCCAAGGGTCTCTACATCCCGAGCCTGAAAATAAGCACCTAATAATTCTAATAAAGCCTCTGCATGATAGAATGAGATAGATCCTCTTCATACACAGGTATTATAGGTTCAGGAGCTCTGCATGATAGAATGAGATAGACCCTCTTCATACACAGGTATTATAGGTTCAGGAGCTCTGCATGATAGAATGAGATAGATCCTCTTCATACACAGGTATTATAGGTTCAGGAGCTCTGCATGATAGAATGAGATAGACCCTCTTCATACACAGGTATTATAGGTTCAGGAGCTCTGCATGATAGAATGAGATAGATCCTCTTCATACACAGGTATTATAGGTTCAGGAGCTCTGCATGATAGAATGAGATAGACCCTCTTCATACACAGGTATTATAGGTTCAGGAGCTCTGCATGATAGAATGAGATAGATCCTCTTCATACACAGGTATTATAGGTTCAGGAGCTCTGCATGATAGAATGAGATAGACCCTCTTCATACACAGGTATTATAGGTTCAGGAGCTCTGCATGATAGAATGAGATAGATCCTCTTCATACACAGGTATTATAGGTTCAGGATCCAGATGTTCCACTGAGTAACTTTACATACTAAAGAAGTATTATTACTCTGAATATCGACAGAAAAGCCATATTTTGATCAATATTTTGACATATATAATGTATGTCATCAGGACTGCACACATATACGTGTTCAACAACACATTTTATACTGCAAAAGTGTGCACAAGAAACCTTTATTAGTGCCTGTCTATATTGGTGTGCCACAGGCTACGTACCACCCCAGCCTTGAAACAACCCTGCAGTCCATCATTCCATTATTCAGTGCATTTCAAAGTGGCTTAAGGCAAAGGATTAACAGGATTATGCAATTTCAATCTGACTCATCAAACAAATGACACATTTGAATTAATGAGTGAATCTGGAATACTCACAGCCATGACAGTAGAGAATGAATAACCCTTGAGCTGTGGTTTCTCATGTTTACATTATGGTCAAACTATACAGGGGTCGCTGAGTGTGTGGGGGGGGGGGGTGGTAGCCCCCGCTTCTTACCAGTCCAACATTTAAAATGGCGGGTATAGAAGTCCGCCCCACACACTTATAAATGTGCTCCGCAGCTCCTGCTATAATCTTTCTTTAATATGGACTTCAACAGTCTGGCACACGCACCATGCACACACGAGAGCTATATTCACTGAGCCAATGACCTGAGGTGCCTGTTGGCTCAGGGGATGGCTCTCGTGCAGGGTGTTTTTGGTGAGTTTTTCGCCTCGTGTCTCGCTCGGGAGGCTGGGAGCAAAATATTTATCTTATTTGATAATTCTTGTCTCGTGAGGTGAAATCCACATCGTGTGCGTTAAACATAATCTAACAACTCCGGCGTTTCATATGGTCGGCAATGAAACGCATCTGAATTCACATGATTTGTATACTTGTGGCTGTTCAAAATGCCATTTTTACATGAGCCTGGTTACATGATCACATGATCTTGAAGAGGGTGTTCCGCGGAAACTGCATGATATCAATTTGGTGAAGCTTAATTTGTGTGCGCTGAAACGACATGAGAGCTATGCCCTGAGACAACAGACTTGGGGCCATTACCTCAGGGGATAGATCTTGTGTGTGCTGGGCTTGAGCCAAAGAAACATTAACATCTTAGTTGTCTTTCTTGCACAAAAATTGAAGAAAACCTAAGAACAAATCCACGGATTGTAGAACACCCTTCACAGATGACACAGTTGAAGCAACATTGTAGCAACATGTTAAATATCAACATAATAGGAACATTGTAGCAAATCAATTCAAGTTATGGAATTGTTGCAAATCTATTAACATTTCTGAAATTACATTGTTGCAAATAGTAAAACAAATCAATGCTGAGTTGTTACAATCCTTGCTACAAATACATATATTTTGTTTCAGTATCAACATTGATGTTCAATATATGTTTTTGCAATAGAGGAAAGAAATTGTACAGTACTGTCAAAGAATTCTAATGATCTTGCTCATTGGTATGCACTGATACATGTGGAATGGACAGGAAATTGTATTTCATTTTTTATACGCCCGCCAAAAGGCGACGTATTATGTGATGGCGGTTTCCGTCCGTGTGTCCGTCCGTCGTGTCCGGTCTATATCTAGAACAGTTTTCTATTCACAGTTCCAATTTTTGGTGAGTGGATACCCCACAGGGAGATGATGTGTCGCGTATCAAAATGAAGGTCGAGGTCAGAGGTCAAAGGTCACTGGCATAAAAAACAGGAAATCACTGAAGTGTTTGTGTCCGGTCTATATCTGTGAATTTTTTCCATCCACAGTTGCAATTTTTTGTGAGTGGATACGCTAGGTGGAGACGATGTGTCGCGTACCAAAATTGAGGTCGAGGTCAGAGGTCAAAGGTCACTGTTGCCTAAAATCGGAAAATCATTGATCATTGACAGTTTTCTATCTACAGTTCTAAGTTTTGGTGAGTGGATGCCCCAGGGGGAACGATGTGTTGCATACCAAATGTAGGTCGAGGTCAGAGGTCAAAGGTCAGTTTGACGAAAAATCACGAAATCATTACAAATTTCTAATTTTTTGTGAGTGGATTCAATGGGGGGAAATGAAGTGTCGCATACAAAAAAATAGGTCACGGTCGAAGGTCAAAGGTCACTGTGACCCCAAAATCAGGAAATTATTAAAAATAACATTTTTTTGTGTCAGTAGATACATTAGGGGGACACGATGTGTCACCTACCAAAATGTAGGTCAAGGTCAAAGGTCGAGGTCACTGTGACCCCAAAATCTTAAAATTGTTAAAAATCATGATTTTTTGAGTCCATTTGGAAATTACGGGGATCCGTTTTGTCGTGTACCAAAATTTAGATCCAGGTCAATAGTCAAGGTCACTGTGACCCCAGAATCAAGGTCAAAGGTCAGTGTGACCTAAAAATCAGGAAATCATTAAAAATTACCCTTTTTTGTGAGTTGATTTAATAGGCGGAAATGAAGTGTCGCATACCAAAAATTAGGTCAGGTCAAAGGTCACTGTGACCCAAAAATCAGAAAATTATTAAAACTAACATTTTTTTGTGTCCGTAGATACATGAGGGGGACAAGATGTGTCACATACCAAAATGTTGGTCAAGGTCAACGGTTAAGATCACTGTGACCCCAAAATCATGAAATTATTAAAAATCATGATTTTTTGTGTCCATTGAGAAATTACGGGGAGACGATTTGTCATGTACCAAAATTTAGGTCAAGGCCACTGACTGCAGAATCAAGAATTCTTTGAAAAGTACTTTTTTTTGTCAGTAGATACATTAGAGGGACATGATGTGTCACGTACTAAAATGTAGGTCAAGGCCGAACGTCGAGATCACTGTCACTCCCAAAATCATGAAATTCATAAAAATCATGATTTTTTGCGTCCATTGATACATTGAGGGAAGACGATGTGTCGTGTACTAAAATTTAGGTCAAGGTCAAGGTCACTGTGACCCCAAAATCAGGAAATCATTAAAAATAACTTTTTTTCTGCCAGTTGATACATTAGAGGGACATGATGTGGTACATACCAAAATTTGGGTCAAAGGTCAAGGTCACTGTGACCCCAAAATCAAGAAATCATTAAAAGTCACATTTTCATATGCCTGTCGAAGACAAGGTCGTGTAATGCGATGTTGCGTTCTGTCCATTCATCCATTAACATTTGTTGTCCATGTGATATCTCTAGTTTCAAGGTATGGATTGGTACCAAACTTTGAGTACCGGTATACCTTACTCACATGGCAAAGACATGAAAGAGGAGCCATACATTTTGAGATCAATTTGTCAAAGGTAAAGATCACAGTCCCCCAAAACTGAATCAAGTTTAGCTGACTCTATGTGTTAGGTTGGAATATTCAGAGTTCACTCCCCTACATGTATTTTATATTGTCCTGTGGAGTTGTCTCCCATGTTTGAAACAACTACATTCAGTTATTGTTGTGAAATAAAAACCATACATTTACTAATTTAATGGGGAGAGGGGTCCTTTATGAACTTCATACCTGTTTATTAACTCAAGAACAAAGGTTTACTTCATCATTTTCTTAGTACATCATGAAAAATTCTCTCGTCAGAAAGGAATCCATTTGCAGGAAGACTACTATTTTCTTGTGTTTGACTATTGTCGACTTCAGTGTGGGACATGTGATCTCTCAGCTCATGCTTCAAGGTTAACTAGTTACCAAGAGTTGAGCTCATTTTAGTTTATCATTCAATATAAGATGTGATGTATGTTACATTCTCAGAAGCACAAAATTGTAGACCTTTCTCTGGATTGCTAGCAGCTACCAATTGGAATCAATGCTATTAAACAACCTTGAAATTTGGACCAATGTAATTCCAGATATGCGGGCGTATATTGAAGCCCCTTGGGCTCTTGTTTAAATACGTCATTGTCACTTCATTAGGCCCGTGGAGGACATCGATTTTTTTTAAAAAAAATTTTGGTGAGTTTTCGAGGTATTCTTTATTTTTTCGACTATCTTCTGCAAACACTTTCTTTTGTTCTTCAGATTTCTTGCATTCCTAGTAACGCAATATCGAATTCTTCATCTTTTATTTCACCGAAAATTCTCGAAAACGCTTACAAAACGTGGAAACATTTACATCGCAGTGAAAACATTTAAATCGCAGTGGAAACCTTTCAACCGCAGTGCAAAGGTTTACTCTGCGGTGTAAAGGTTTACTCCGCGATGTAAAGGTTTCCACCACGGTTGAAAGGTTTACACTGCGGTGGGAACCTTTACACCGAAGTGGAAACCTTTAAACCGCGGTGGAAACTGTTCAACGACTTCGTGAACACAGCGGCTGAAAAATTCCCACCGCGATTCGAAAGTTTCCGCTGCCGTGTAAACGTTTCCAAGACTTCTGTTTGATTTTCAGTGAAAAAAATTGTGAAGACATTTATGACGACGGTACTACCGTTGACATTAAAACCTTGATTTTTGGTATGAACGTGCATTAGGCATCTTCATTTTATCCAGCCAATTTCTACGCTCAATTTCGAACCTGCCTTGATTTATCTGATTCCCTTCAGTGTTCAAAATCCGAGGTGTAAATTTCACCTACGAACGTTCGACGAACCAATCAGAACCTACACACCGATTGTGTGTAGAGTGACATCATCCTCAATTAGCGGCGTCATTACTCCTAATATGGTATTTATATTAGCCCACTTTGTAGGTCAGCCAATCAATAACGCTCTTATACGACCCATTTCGAAATTCAAATGTTTTCGAGGTCAGTGACGTCTCGTGTCTATTTATAAGTTCTTTGAACATTATATATCCAGATATATCAAGGGAAGTTCGAAGTGGGAACGTAGAAATTGGCTTGATAAAATGAAGATGGCATTATACTGTTACCAGCAAGTTCTGAGCTGACCTACTTAGGTGACCTATAAGCCTCGAAATTTTGAGAGGATTTCAGGTTATTTCTAGATAGAGGGCCCCCAAGTCATCTCTCGACCGTCTCCCGTATTTCTAGATAGAGGGTCCCCAAGTCATCTCTCGCCCGTCTCCCGTATTCCTACGAACCGTTGCCATTAGAACCTTGATTTTTGGCATGAACGTGCATTAGGAGACTCTTACCAGCAAGTTCTGAGCTGACCTACTTTTGATGAAAATTTGGCCTACTTAGGTGACCTATAAAAACATGTCTTAGGTCAAGGTACGCACTTAAATCAGATCAAACCCTACTTCATATAGGTCCTGTGACGTTATATATAGTCACACTGCCATGTTTTAAAAGGCAAGTTTTAAATTCACATGTGGCATTAACAACATACACTCTCAGAAATATTCAGGGAATAATCCTGAATAGATCAGGCTGCACAACCGCAACTCAATTTCAGGGATAATTTCCTGAATTTCAGAAAAAAGATCCCCGAATGAGAGGATTTTCCTTGAAATTCAGGCAAATTTATCACCCTGATTAATAAGTTTCCGACCCTATTCAGGTACGTAAAATCCCGTAAAATTCGGGTAATTTAGCTTTAATTCATGGATGATATACTTCAATTTGAGGAAATTATCCCTGGATTTCAGATAAAATCCCTGAAATTGAGTTGTGGATGTGCAGTCTGATCTATTAAGGATTATTCACTGAATATTTCTGAGAGAGTACTTTTGTTTATTGCTTGAAACGGTAAATCAACTGAATTTCAAAATATCCAAACTTAGAACTCCATAGCTGCAGCGAAATATATAACCGATCCATAACCATTTCGAAATGTGACGAAAAATCACTATGATCGAAATTTGCCTTGCATTTTTCCAAAAAATGTTCGAATTAAGTTGCGTAGGAAGGAGCTATACAGTTTCGACGTCAGTCGAGAGTGATTGAAATAACACCACATGGGGACATTTCGCGCTGTGGATTGGTTGTCAACTTGACCGGATTCTTCGACCTGAAATTTGAATGAATATCATCGGTGCTCTCCGTCTCACTATATTCACGAGACTCGGGAATTACCGGCAGCTCTGTGGCATTTGGTGCAGAACAGACTCCAGACAGGAAGACGGTCAGATCCACTTACGCCAGAGTGATTCTGTTTATAATCAGATTGAGTCTGTTCATTTTACTTTGGAACTTGTTCAAAATCAATAATTATCTCGGCATACTGTATAAATTTTCCTTTTTGCAACGTGTAGGCCTCAAACTGAACTCTGCGAAATGAGCACCACCACTCTGTGATATTGATAATCTATCACGCTTGAAATAACTTTGTAATTCCCTCCATATAAAACTCCATCTACTGTAGTTTCATGTATCGGGACTCAATTACATAGGGAGACGTCATAAGGTATTCGTGTTCACTGGCACAAAATTCAATAATGCCGTATACGGTCATAGAGGTGAGTGCAGTTTATTATCCGGCAATTCACTGGACATGGAATATAAGCGATACACCCACGGACTATCTGTTATTACTTTACATGGCATCAAATACCTTGTCAATTCGAACACGAATACATCATGAAGTTGTTCCAAGCCTGATATATTGTCAATATCACAGAGTAATTGTGGTCATTTTGTAGAGGTCAGCTTTTTATACATGCCGCAAAACAGAAAATTGATTCAGAGTTAATTATTGATTTTCGACATTATTGATTGACGACTAATTAAAATACACAGACTTTAATGTCAAAATCAGACATCTAAACAAAGTGAGACAGAGTGCCTGTATTTCCTGCTAGACATTGAATTTCTTACTCGGAGGGTAGCAGGTTCGAATTACGCAAGTGGGCAACCATTGCAGTACTAGTCAGGCACGGCGGAAGCAATTGGTGATTGCCACTATCACAGCACAAATAGTCGAGGGTTCAGGGACCGCCCAGGTCTCGGAAGCTCCAGGGGTCTTAGATGGCCAAAGACACGTATTTCCGAGAAAGAAAACAAGAAATCTTTGCATACACATAAACTCTATTTGTTTTGCCTATTTTATTGTTTCTCACAACATTTTTTTTAATATTCCCCGTCAAGAAAATGAAGGTCTTCGGAAGTAGAAATAATTTAAATATTAAATATATATCATTTCAGTAGAAATGTTCATTAAGCTGTGATCATATCACCAACACGGATGTTTCTACTTGTGATTGTGAGTGAGCCGTCTTTTAAAAGACAGTTCTGTGTACTCCTATCTCCGTACCAGGCCCTACAGGCAGCTTTGGGCTGTACAGTTATTACTGGAATTGTCCGTTTAAAAAATTAACCAATGAATGAACGGCGTTATGGGGCAATACGCTACCTTCGTGGGATCTCTGTATAATTAGACGAAGTCGCAGTTTATGAGAGAAGAAGCTGAAGGACAAACTCTTTGAAATCCGAGGGGAAACAACACGAGGGTGTATCGTAAGTAAAAGAATTCTCGGAAAGCCAATACACATCTGACTTCAAAGCAACCAAACGAAGTCATTGCCTGGCGCTTAAGTTGTTCAAATATGGGCATGTTCGGAGAGGTCATAAGCTCACGAGGTCATAAGCCCATCTGTTCCGCCGTCCCTGCTAGTATCTTCGCTTTGGTTCTGCTAAGTTTTATCGCTATCAGACAATAAATTTGTAGGCCCCTATTGACATTTATATCCGCATCGGATGGTATTAAAAAACATGTCTAGAACAATAGACGATATGTTTTGTTCTCCATTAAATCTTAGACTATGCCCACTTTCCTTGAAAACTCACTGTTATGGCAAGTAACAATATATAAGATTTTGGAGTCATGGCGAATAAATCAAGAGTTGTTAAGCAAAACGACCTTATTTACCTTGATTTTAGAGATATAGTGCTTTTCTAACCTGTTTAGTATACAGACAGAGGCTGACACATTAAAGCGGTAAGCGAGAGATGAACGTCCAGCACGTGAAGAGAAAACGGTCAAATTCACATTCAAGCTAAACGGTAATAGGCATCTTGATCGGCTATCGACATCCAGGTAAACAGCTTTAGGAACAGGCGGCTGCCGCCTACTGTACTCATATAATGGATCAAAGAGGTCCAGGCAAATCTCTGTCGAGAATAGATTTGACTGGATTTACGCAGATGTAAACGCAGCTGCAGTATTGCCCATTGTATGGTTGGGTCTATCACATAGATAGATAAGCTCTTCTAATCTGTCATTGTAGAACCAGACAAGGGGGCGAGTCACTGAGATGTTTTCAGGCCTCCCGACAGAACTGTAATTATAGCGAATCCATCCGGGGAGTCGTCGAAGCGGGTATGGTCGACCTGATGGAACCGGCCATGGATTATATATGCTCATATGCAGATTGTAAGTTTCTTCATTGATTTCAGACATGTTCAGTTCACCTGTGTTTTTGGAGGCTTTCACAATATAGTCTAGATAAACCGGAAGTGCTGGTTCTGACAGTCCGTTGGCGAACTGCGCCAAAATCGACAAGAGGAAAGCGGCAATCTCAGAGTCTGATTGGATTGTTGGTGTTGTGCAAGTCCCCCACATGTACTATAACAACCTGCTGAATAGAAAACTCATATTTAAATGAAAATCCTAAGTAGTATAGCGAGAGTAAATCTGGTATTATTTCTGAGGGGTGTAGAAAAATGGAAAAAGTGGGCGTAAATGAGGCGTCATGACGTCACGGCCCTTGGCATTGGACAACCTCGAGAGCAACCACCTCGCTGGGGATCTAATAATACCCCAGCCACCAGTCAAATTTTTGGACTGGATTCCGGGCCGCGCGCACATCGCCGGATGTGACATCATTTATAGTAAAATAGATGTTTGTCGAACATTTCGATTACTTTTCAAGTCTGCATAATACCTCTGTTGACCTAGCATTAAAAAGAATTATCTGGAGATTATTTTCCCTGTTTATCTGGACAGAGCATATGAGAAGTAGTTCGCTCATGTGCAAAATTGAAGGGGTTGTTCAAACTAGTGGGTTTTCCCCTATACGTCATAGCAAAGTAGTAAAGGTTACCTTCCGCTACAGGAGGCAGGGATGATAAATGAGCCTGTGAAATGGAGCATGTGCTGCGGGGAGGATGCCTCGAGAGGGGATTTCGAGTCACGCAATAACAATAACAACGCACACACACTTACCACGCACGTAGCCTTAGGAGGAGTTTCGCAGGTAACAGTGCAACATTGCAACGATCGTCAACAATGTTATTAACGAACGCTTTACACCTGAACGCCTTGACCCTGACAAATGAGAGAAGAAGAACAACAAGGATTGTTGAGGGTGAATTGTGTGTACTCGTATGCTCTTGTCTTGACCATCCAGAAGCCACCCGTGCCAATCTCAGAATGCTCTTGTCCGAACAGAAGCCGCTCGGATGTAAACCTTTTGCAAGGATATTTTGTCCGGCATCCTCGATCACCACAGCGAAGGCATTAATGGGCGCTGTCACAATACAGCCACATAAGGTGGATACTCTTTCTTCCTCAGACAGGCTTCCCTCACTGTCTACGTCATCTGCCGAGCATCCGGTCTGGTTATCAGTGGGCAGGTTCTCGGTATCAGTGGATAGATTCTCAACAGCTTTTGCATCAATAGCCCATCGTCTTCTAGCCACTCGGTCTCTCTGTACCCATTTATATTCCTATTGTACCGCATCATAACGTAGTTACTGGTAAAGGCGCGTCCACACTCTAGGCAACATGAGCCATTTTGAAGGGTTTAACGTCGACTTCGCTCGTCTGTTGGTTAGGGTTGCTTTTATAGACGGGCGTTCACGGGCGTTAATGCCGTTATCACAGGGGCTGCCGAGCGTTGTCGGGCGTCGACGCCATATGACCCAGCTATGAGGATCCATTTCAGAAACGGGTCAGCTGGAAGAAGAGAGGATAAGGGGTAATGTCCCGTCTCCAGCTGCGTTTCCATAAAGCATCTGCTCCGCCATTGGGTATTCAGCGGTGGTCAATTAACCCTATCTGGCGCAGGCTTCTTTGGACCTGCCCAGACCTGGAAAGGGGTGTGGGGCGAAATGACCGCCTAATTATTTTTCTTACCACTCGAGCTAGGGGTCTGCAACTTACCACACTATACCGTTTGGTCAAGCTATTTCATATAACAGCATTTGCACCAAATTAAAAAACAACAACAATCATAGTATACACAAACATAGGATACTTTCCCGCAAGACAGAAGCAGGTTTTGAATTCGGGTATCCTCGTTGGGTAATATCTGTTTCTTATGCAGCAGCAGACATACGCTGGCCACCCATTGGATATCATACATGAGCGTGACAAGATGACTTTCTGCTTTCTGGCCTGCGTGGAGTTGCACCGGGATTCCCAGTTGGAGCTCCATTCATGAACGCTTTCTCGTTGGTCTAATGAACCTCGGATTAATGTAGTTCACCGGAACGCTCGACTCGAACGTCAGCTTGGTGTAGAGCTTCGACGAGAACATCTCCGGCATCGAATTAAAAGTGTAGATTTAGTAACGTGGATGCCGTAGTCCTAATGGAGAAATAACGAAGATTGTTTCGCGTGGGCTATTTATCGTTCAACTGTGAATGCATTTGTTCGCAATGATGCGTTCAAACACGTGTATTTTTTTGAGCGATTGTTTGGTACATATATATTCCGCTGCCCAGGTCATACATTGACCCTTGACGAAAGAAACGTCATCATCGGCGGTCGCCTGATCTCCAGAAAAGACTTCCTGGCACGCATTTACACTCCCTTGGCTATACCGCCGGTATCCTGTAGCTTGTAAGTGACGTCATCACCGGAAGCAAGGACATTTATGGAAGTAACGTAATCGGTGGGAGTGACGGCATGGTACATGGTGGCGCCCCCTGGACTTGCAGACAAAATGGGGAACCTGGACCCATGGGGCGCCACCACGGACCATGGCGTCACTTCGGCCGTTGGCGTCACTGTCCACAATGTCGTTGTTTCCGGTGATGACCTCACTTCCGGTGATGACGTCACTTACAAGCTACAAGATACCGGCGGTATCGCCAAGTGAGTGTACATACGTGCGATGACGTCTTTTCCAGAGAGGACGTCACTTCTGGCGATGACGTCACTTTTATGAAAGGTCAAAGCCATGCATGAGAAGGGCAGCGGCATGTCGCTAAAAAACACCTGTTTCAACGCATAATTAAGAACAAAGGCGTCCACGATTGAACTATAAATAGCCCACACGTTACAATCGTCCTTATGCTACCATGAACACTAAGGCATTCACATAGCTAAATGTAAATTTCAATCCCGACTACGGAGATATTTTAGCCGAAGCTTTACACCAAGTCGCCGTCCGACTCGGGACCGCAGGGCGTTCCGATAGACTACATTAATCCGTGGCTTTGAGTGACCTACGCCAACAAGAAAGCACCGATGTTTTCATTGATGCAGCTCGAGCAGGCGAAAACGCATGTGCTGCCATCTTGTCACGCTTATGGATGATATCCAATAGGTTACGTACGTATGCCTTCTGCTTCATAAACAACAAATACAACTCAAATAGAGTGCCTCAGCCTAAAACCTGCCATCATTGCATGAGGTATTCCTGACTTTTATGGGAATTCAGTTAGAGATGGGCCTTTTTTTCAAGCCGACCCAACTGTTTCCGAACTGGACCCCCATAGATGAGCCATTTGACGTTGACGCCCTACAACGCTCGGAGACGTCCGTCAACGCTGCCTAATGAGGTTTAGGCTAAATGGGCGAGTCACATCGCAGTCGATGATTGACACGAGCAGCTTCTGGTTGAACAAGACCGGTCAGAGATTGGCACGGGTGGCTTCTGATTGGACGAGTGCAGTCGGAGATTGGGAAGGGTGGAAGGCTTATGTATAGGTGAGGGTGCGGGAATGTGTGTGCTGGTAGCGTTACAGCGTCACTGCGTAAAGACGGCCGTTGGATGCGTTGAGGGAGATTATGGGCGTTATGATGGTGGCTCACATAAATCTCCCTCAAACGGATTCGAACCCCTCCAAATAGGCCTAAATTCTCCATTGTGTATGGATATAGCTTCTCTATTCCCAGGACAACAGTTGTCGACAAATGTTGTCCCCCGGGTCGTTCCATCAGGAGCCTTGATATGGCCCCATGTATGCCGTAACTAGTACGTATATCACCGTCTCTACGACGGCCATGTACTCAACTCCATGATGCACCCTCGACATGCTCTTTGGGTTAGTGTATTGATATGCATGTAGCTGCTTACTCCAACAGGCACACCTCATGCTACTGTATCTGCGCATTCTCTACTACTCCTGACGTCACCAATGAAGTGACTTCCATCCCACACCTTGTCTGTCGTAGTCGACGCTACGAAAACATCAA
>JAVTVY010013410.1:0-54985 GCA_036873755.1 Hanleya hanleyi
ATAGTAAGACGGAGAGTGCCGATGACATTCATTCAAATTTCAACGCGAAGAATCGGGTCAAGTTGACAACCAGTCCACATCGGGAAATGTTCCCATGTCGTGTTGTTACCTGTAGCACGCAGGTCTACGGGAGGCTCGCGTTGCGGTTCTCCATCTTTCAGTAGTTCTTGTGACTATTTGAAATACGCATGCGCTAATACAGTATGATCTCTGCCACATCTTTCAACCTCCGATCGCACATGACGATCATGCCTTCAGACATTTTGGAATACATTTGCAACTCCTATATAGGAGATGAGATATTCGGCGGAATGAATTATTGCTTTGTTGACTTTCGTTCAATTGTCATTTCATCTTACGTCACAACATAGAGAACTATTTCATTCTACCGTCCAGACGCTTAAAAGCTGACGATCGACAAATCATTCAGTGTCTTCAGCTATACTCAGTTTTATTGAACAGCATGTATGTAAGTAACAACTCTAAAAAAATCTAAATTTTCCATTATATTCGGCAAAGTAAGCGAGAAGGGAGACTGAAGAGGGTAAATTTTAGCACTATGAACATATCTTTGAAAGTTTTTTTTTTGGGGGAAAACTCAATGGGATGTCATTTTCGTCACCGAAGGTTGCTGGACGATTATTATTTTCATGTGGTATTGTTGGCCTGTCTGCATGTCGGTGCCTATATCTCCGAAAATAAGTAACGAATTTACATTATATTTGGCATATATATGCGGTACAGTGACAGGACTGTACCCGCCTCTTAAGAAGCCTCGGTTGCCATATTGGATTGACCTATAATTTCCAACAAAATGTAAAACAATATGACTGAACCTACAAGATATTTTACAGTACTGATTTCTATTGAATGTAGAATCTACATTAATGCCAAGTTTAAAAAAAAATCGGTTCAGCCTAGTCCGACATGTATCCCCTACAAGATATTTTATAATAATGATTTCTGTTGAATGTAGAATCTTTTTGAAACTTGGAATACATGATACTAGTACATGGACTACGACACCGTCAACTCGACAATTCAATATGACCACACGGAACAATCAAAATTATCGGATTTTCATGTAACCGATTTTAACGGGGAAAGTGAATATATACATGTTACCGGAATCCACAGTACCTAATATCATGGTTTAGAAGTCGAAAATTACTTCCTTTGGCATGGAAACTCTAGCAGATGGCGCTGGATCGCTACAATGAATATAGGTTCTGGAAGGCTGTTCAACCGATAACTCATATAAGGGACATCAAGACATTTCTGATTACGATAATCCTACAATTCAGATGCCTATAAGAACATACGTTCTTTTCTAACGTGCATCAAATAGCACTCATATAGACCATGCAGACCCTCCACTGATCCCTCCACTGATATGTCTTTCACTGTATTAATGTGACAGCCGCAAGTTTGACTAAAATGTAGTCATTTCTCACTTGTTTATATCACTCTCGACTAACGTCGAAACCGCATAGCTCCTTAGTTCGAATAATCTTTAGATAAATACAAAACAAATTTCACCCATAGATCATTTTTATCACATTTCGCAATAGTTATGGACATCTATATATTTCGTTGCAGTTATGCGTTGCATTGATTGGTGATGAGGTAACAGTTATTTTCGTGTCAGAAGGTCACCGAACGTCCTTGAGATAGGAAGGAGACCAGATCGTGTAAGAGAACGAGATCCTCAATTTTGCTATGGTCTACATCATTGTGGAATTAATACCAGTACGGGTACATTGTGTAAAAGTTTTCATGTAACTTTTGCCTATTGATGCAGAGATGTTATTTTAGTCAACAAGGAATTAGTGGCGACGCTTGAAGAAAATATCCGGTACTGGTTTCGGTAATTTATCTTATATTGCAGGCATTATTATAAACTCTATAGGCCGCTGCTCTTCTGGAAGAAACGAGCTTGGCCTAATTTATACTTATTCAGATATTTGGTATTTTGATACCAATAGGTAGTATCAGCAGTTCTTCTGGTAATACTGAATAAGGTCTATCGTTTTCTGATACGACCTTTGCCACTGAACGTCGAATCTGATTCTTTAAGTTACGGTGTGGACATTTCCATATTATATAATAACTATTTCTGAAAGTTCAGATCCTCAAACAGCAGTCCACCTCCAGGGATTTCAGCCTGAAGTTCAGGACATACTCACTGAATTAAGTGGCTATGTCCGCAAACATTCAGGAAATAAGATGGTCTGCTTCACTTAATCCAGGAAATATGTCCTGAATTTCACGTATAGAAATCTCTAGACATGAATTGTAGTTGTGGGGTCTGAACTTGCAGGTGGAATTCCTGAATCAGTTTGAGAGTGTACATTTTCAATAAGAATATACCCATAATAAAACAGTATTGATGCTTACCGTAAAGATATCGGCTGCTCTATTTTTAATCTCGAAATAGGCTTTCAAGATTTCGAAATGAAAAGCTGGAGTGAGAAGTCGTCGATTCCGCGCCCATTTTGTGCCACAACTAAGAAGTAGTCCGTCTCCAATCCAGGGATCAACCAAGCGATACAACTGGCGAGCTTTTGGCTCTACAAGAATATGAGGATATCAAAGTTAGTGCGCTATCAGCGCCCAAATTCATACGAAAGAAACAAATCAGCAATTTGCAAGCTAGAGGCGGTCAATAATTAACTGTCAGACATATGTTTTTGTTCCAATCTTATGGCGTAGTGCGTTGATATGACAGAAAACGAAAGTATTTTTTTTTATCAGAGGGATAGCCTTAATGACCGGGTTATTGCTAGGTGAAGCCATTGCGTAAGTATGTGAAAGTTTATATCCCGTGACCTACATGTACTATTATACGACTAATGTTTATTTGTACAATCGCTTAAAATGTGATTAACCGCTACAATATCGCAAAGACATAGTCGCACATGCCTGTTTATATGCAACGGCTAAACCCGGATGCAATAAGACATGGGAAGCTGTTGTGCTCGTGACGATGATGAAGGTAGCCTATATGGTATAATCAATTCTCGTTAAAGGAGAAGAACACATTTGAATAATATATACACCGAACGAAAGATGCATCTCCCCCGTATCCAAAAATGTAAGCAAATATTTTTTACGATTTTTTACCGCCGATCTATTCACATTGAAACATCAAAAACTGGAGCCTTTGGACAGATTCATAAGTGCCGCCATTATTTGCGTCTATTTAAGCAATCAGAAACGCCGAAAACATATTGTGCGCATCGCTGCGTGACGTCAGTCGGGCTCATACTAAACTTGCGCCCTGTACGTTTAAGTATACGAGAAGTTATCGGGACTGCAGGTTTATTTGATAGTGGTATTGTGCCAATATTCCGCAAATACTCGGGCATCATGCCGCAGTGTGTGGCGTTTGTCTGTTCTAACAGAACTGGGAATCCAAACCTTCCAAAGACCGAGACATTTCAACAGAAGAACTGAAACAGTGGGTGCATAACGTCGGGCGGCAAGATTTTACTTCAAACGCACCAAAGAAGAACTTTTGCACAGTGAGGCTGATGCAATAAATTGGAGTGAGTTTATTAGTTTTTCTACACTATTTCAGTCATATCACGGCGTTCGGTTTCTATTCCTGTCAAATTGTAATAATTCCAATGTAAGAAAGGCTTGGTTTGTAATATATCTCCATGCAATGTCATTATATTTTCGCCTTCCCCGCTGGAAAGCGGCGAAGCCCGGGTGACGTCACACGCTTAGTCGACCTAAGCCAAAATGGAGGCACGCTTGAGAGACAACGATGCGCAGGTTGATCGACGATTTAATCGAGTAGAAAAAATTGCAAAAAATATTTGCTTACATTTTTGGATACGGTGGAGATAGATATTTCAGTCAGTGTATATATTAGTCAAATGTTTTCTTCTCCTTTAAGCATGTTAAAATGAAAGCCAAGCTATTATTTTTAGTTCATCATCTTGTTCATTTCCATGATAGAATATTCTTTCAGTGCTACGATTTTGACAAAAGGAGCATCTTGTGGTCTTTTTGGAATCACTTTTCCTACTGTGGTTCGAGTTTCCTTTCTAGGGTAGATTTACGAAATAATGTTTTCATAAGCGTGCTAAATCGTTATTTTACGCACGGTTAGTGTGGGAAAGTTTATATTTTAGGGCAGGGGCGAAAACAAGAGCACGCCTATGAAAACATTATTTCTTAATTCTATTGCGCTACTCAAATTGATTATCAACAAAGATTGCAATGAAAGGTTGAAAACATATTTAAACTTTGACAACCTCTCTCCCCTTTAAACAAAAACAAGTCTACTGATGTTGGGACGATGCTCCGGTCTCGGTTGGCATCATGCCAATGTCAGTGGACGAGTTAATGTGGTCTCTCAAATGGGGAGTGATTTTGTCAGCTGAGTCAGCTGTTAAGAAATTACGTGGACATATGCCTATTTGTGTCCCTTTGTTAATCAGTTTCCCGATGGAAACAGTTAAACTTGAGAAGGAAATTTTATCGTGTAATTTATTTGTTTGTTTTATTCGATTGTTACTTGTATGAAAGCAGACGTCCCTTTCTTCATCCGACTTGTGAAATGGAATGTCCTAATGGACACCTGCACCGGATACATGTACATTTCACATAACCGTGGTAAATCTTGTAATTATTGCACTGGTTAGCTCGAGGATATTGACACATGTGTTATAGAATCCTGTACAATATTCCATGATGTGCAAAATATCCGTATGTGCGATATCCATGTATGTATGTTGTTCGTTGGTTCGAAATTATAAGAAAGCAAGAGTCCTCTTAATTTTCTTCAGAGTGACTTCCGTGTATGCATGTTTCATTAATCTGTAAAATTTCATTACTTATAATCTGGTGATTACGAAACATTACCTGACGTCTTGAGGATCAGTTTGAGCGTGTCCGGATGCCAAAGGGAGACAACCGAGATGAACGGTCCAAGCCAGAAGACAAAACCCCGTGGAAATAGTTCCGCATTCTCACGAGTGAATGCTAGTCCTTTCTCATTTGGTCCACCATACTGCACAGCCGATCGAGCATCCAAGAAAAACAGGGATCAGAATTATTTGGAAAATGAAATATCCTAATGTAAAATTATGCTCCCCCCCCCCCCCCCCCCCCACCGCGCACCCATGGCCAGATGACCCCTTTCAAACTTTTCATCACAGATCCGGAACAACGAGAACGAGGGAGCTAAAACTTTCTAATATTTTCCCGAATATTTTGTCAGTTTGAGACTCTTTGCTCAAAATGGCGGCCATGTTGTCCCGAGAAAGTCTTTTTTGGTCTTTTCTCTCCATTCCCCGGCCCCCCGCCCCCCACTTCCCATAAACTGTTACAACAAAATTGTCGACACGACCAAGAAAAGTTTGGACGCTTGTGAACATATAAAGTATGGTATAGACTTGGCCGACCAAATATTATCTGATCGCGATCCAACCACACTTTTCCTGGTCGGAGCGACAATATATTGCCTAAAATAGCATAAAAGTAATTTATTTTGCTAAAACTAATTATCCTCTAGCATATTAAATAGCTATTGAGAGAAAAAATAAATAAAAAATAAATAAATAAATAAAATAGGCGTAAAATGGCTTCCCACAAGATTACGTCAACGGGACTCGGACATCCGTTCATTCGTAGAGCTTGATCCAGAGCCGTAAAAGGGGCATAGTAAAAATATAAAATTCGCATAATATCGCGAGAGAACGTGATATTATCGCGAGGAAACGCGAGGTTGTTTTATTTTACCGTGTCCCTTTTACGGCTTCATAACTTGAGCCATATATATTGTATGAAAAGATTTAGCCCTCTACCCCAAGGGGTAACAAAAATAATAGGGGGACCAGGCCCCCAATGCTGGGACTGAATCGGAATCGGCCAGGTCTGGTAAGGTTGATCACCCTTGGTTACATTTGGCAAACCATCGCTCAATGTCGGATAGAGAGTGATGGAACATTGGAACGATATTTAAGTGATGGGAAAACTTTACGACGTCTGGCGACTAAAAAGCAACCATATGATTGTAAAGGAAAGCTTGACTCGGCATCTCTCATTCAGACCCGAGAATACGTAGCCTTAAGCCCCAGTCCCACTTAAGCGAACTTGTTTACGAAACTTTGCGATGTAACGGTCATAATGTTTCGTAATAAATCGCTTTACAAAAGTCGGGTTTCCCATCATTTGAGGCGAATAGATACGACATGTTTACGAATAATTACGACTGTTTGCGATGCTGTTACGAAGAAATACGATACTTTTACGACATTTAGCGATATTCGCACCCAAATTGAGGCGATTCAGTGCGATACAGTTGCGAATATGTGCGATGTATTTGCGAACGTTTACGAAGTGTATACTACTTGCCATTATTTCACGATGTCTTGCGAATACGCACGAAGATTTTACGACGCTTTACGACGTTTTTATGACAGTTTGGGTCACGTGGCGAATCACGTGAGACTTGCGTGTCATGATTGTGGTAAATTTGTTGTAAAAACGTGGTAAAAACATTGTATAAAGGCAGCAAACTCCTCGTTTATGGCAACGATTATTCTTAACTAGTCGTTAAATTCGCAACGGTGTCGTATTTTAGTCGTAAGTCGTCGTAAATTAGTTGTAAAATACTCGCCATAGTCATAAGTGCTATCGCAATTTATCGCAAATAATCGCAATATATTCGGCGATTTTGTCGTAAAGTAAGTGCGACCTTCGTATATTTGTTGGGAAATGTTTACGATCACTTCGTATATCATCGTTTCCTGCCGTAAGTTATCGCAACTATTCGTATTTATTTTTCACTTGACGATTATTAACGGAACTGTTACCAATAAGGCTATTAAATTACGACTTAATTACGATCCGTTATCACGTATTTACGACGACTTACGATTAGTTACGATAAAATTACGAATATTTGCGATTTAAGGCAAAATCGCATTGCTTGGTGAATTTTTTGAACATTTTGAAATTGTCGCGGCGATGAAACCGACGCGACGATTTTCTTACGAATTGAAGCGATGGCTTACGAATCATGGCGAATATATTTACGAATAGCTTGCGAGTATCTTACCAATACCTACGATCTTAAATCGTCTAGTTTCGTAAACAAGTTCGCTTAAGGATAGCTGTCCCCTTGGAGGCAGTTTTTGCACTCCCGTGACAATTTGTCATCTGTACCAATAAATATACAAGATAACCATAATAAACTATATTTTATGAAAGCGTACATCGTAGGGATTCCAACTATATGATATAACCGATATATGTATAACCGACGCTGCTACTGTGTAGAAAATATTCCAATTTTAAAAAATTAAAATGAAAACAATAGCGTCCATTTTTCAATTGAAATTTCATGAATACTGTTGGTCTTGTTTCAACTTTGATGGTATACATTGATAGGAGACAATTCGAGCTAGTAAACCCTATTTCATTTTTTTTTTTGGCCTGGTTTTGTTTTTACAGCTATTTTACTAAAATAAATTGAAGAAAACGGACTATTTTACGGTCGTTTGTCTTAAAAGTTGAATAATTAAAAAACTAATCCGAACTTACAAAAAGTGAGATAAACTTTACTAGATCAACTTATAAGTAACAAGCATGCCAAATTTCAAAAGCGTAGCATGGATACTTTTCGAGAAATAAACGTTAAATCTCAGATTTTATACAAAAACGAAAGGCTAGAAATCGGGCAAAATGTGTCCAGCTATACATCTGATGAATTAATTAATAATATACGGGGGTCTAATAATACCCCCGCTACCAATCAGATTGGAAGTGACATCATATATAGTAAAATAGATGTTTACCGAACATTTCGATTACTTCTCAAGTCTGCATAATACCTCTGTTGACCTAGCGTTAAAAAGAATTATCTGGAGATTATTTTCCCTGTTTATCTGAAAAGAACACATGAAAACAAGTTCGCTCATGTGAAAACTGAAGGAGTTGTTCGGCCGCGGATTCAAACTGAACCGTGCGTACGTGGGTTTTCCCCTATACGTCATAGCAACGTAGTAAAGTTCAACTTCCAGTATTTGAGGCAGGGATGATAAATGAGCCTGTGAGTAGTATACAGCCCGCAGATCTTAGCCCATTGACCTAAAAAAAATGCATATCACGTGACCTTTGCGTCAGCCAATCAGAAGCGCGTATTTTGACCTCGTCGTATGCCTTGGTTCTGGGTTTTTTCCATCACGGGGAGTGCGCATGTGTATGACGTCACTTCCGGCCTGCGTGAATCGGGCGTGACCTGGGTATATGTACTGGTTTGGGTTTTTTTCCATCACGGGGAGGTCACGTGAACAAAGGTCAATGAGTGCACTTGAGCATGTACTGACCTGTATCCTCTCATCCCGTCCATCATCTGACCTTGGATCATGTTTAGACATGTTAGGGGATTCTTCCATCATGCGGAGGTCACGTGATCAGGAATGCATGTACTGACTTTTATACCGTCCATTTTGCAATGATGGATGGGCGTATGTAAAATGAGGATTTGTCTCAAAAATATAAAAAGCGGAACACGGACTTTACCCCTACAATAGAGGAAAACCCCTATCAACCCTTCCCCAAAGGGCTAATATCGGTCCCCGGGCTTATCAGGTTCTGCCTGGAGTGGGTGTATGTAAAATTAGAATTTGTTCCCAAAATATAAAAAGCGGAACACGGACTTTACCCCTACACTAGCGAAAAACCCCTATCAACCCTATCCCAAAGGGCTAATATCGGTCCCTGGCTTATCGGGGCCTGCTGAGAGAGTGGGGGAGTGGGTGTATGTAAAATTAGGATTTGTCCCAAAAATATAAAAGGCGGAACACGGACTTTACCCCTACAATAGGGGAGAACTCCTATCAACCCTATCCCAAATGGCAAATATCGCTCCCTGGCTTATCGGGGCCTGCTGAGAGAGTGGAGGAGTGGGTGTATGTAAATTTGCGATTTGTCCCGAAAATATAAAAAGCGGAATACGGACTTTACCCCTACACTACGGGAAAACCCCTATCAACCTTGTCCCAAAGGGCGAATATCGGTCCCTGGCTTATCGGGCCTGCTGAGAGAGTGGGGGAGTGGGTGTATGTAAATTTCGGATTTGTCCCGAAAATATAAAAAGCGGAACACGGACTTTACCCCTAACATAGGAGAAAACTCCTATCAACTCTGTCCCAAAGGACGAATATCGGTCCCCCGGGCTTATCGGAGCCTGGGTGCAGGGTGGGTGTATGTAACAGTTTCTCCAGAAAAAATATAAAAAGCGGAACACGGACTTTACCCCTAAAATAGGGGAAAACTCCTATCAACCCTATCGCAAAGAGTGAATATCGGTCCCCCGGGCTGATCGGGGCCTGGGTGCAGGGTGAATGTATGTAAAAGTTTCTCCAGAAAAAATATAAAATGAGGAACACGGACTTTACCCCTACAATAGGGGAAAACTCCTATCAACCCTATCCCAAAGTATAGTCACGGGATATTCATTCACATTGACCTTTGACCTCTTGTCAATGAGCGTCAATATGCTCTTTAAGTGCACAAAGGTCAATGACTGGAAGTGTACTACTCTGTATCTGGGGTTAGGATGCGTAGGTGTATGACATCACTTCCGGTAGGCGTGAATCGGGCGTGACCCTGAGGAACATGTTTAGACCTGTCTGGGTTACATCCGGGTACTTTCCTGTGAGTGAGTGAGTGAGTGAGTGAGTGAGTGAGTGAGATTCCACTGGACTAATGTATCGTCCGTTTTCATCATTTTGCGCATGCGCAGTCTGGTCGTAGTATAGAAAGCAGGCATTTTGGGGATTCGTGGAGGTTTGTTGAGTGATTGAGGGACCATACCTGGTCAAATCAGTTTTACATCCGGGTCCTCATCTTACATTTAGGAATAGTATAGAAAGCAACAATTTTGGGGCCCCGGGCTCCGAGCTCCCGCCTGCCTCATCCCCGTGCTCCGAGCTCCCGACTACTCCATCCCCGAGCTCCGAGCTCCCGTCGTTACGCCTTAACGCCCTAGCATATCGCCTTGACGCCATGATATACACAGATGAGAGAAAAACAACAACAACAACAACATGTTTTTTTCCATATGGTTTATTCTTCCCTCCAGTACATCATACCCACGCTGGGGGAGCCGCGTTGGGTATGTTTACAATTCAAGAACACGCTTGTCCAATCAGAGGCCGCCATTTGGCGCTGTATCAGTCATATTCGTTCTTGCGCGTTACTGTGTTAGATGTATTCTCGGCTGCTCTTGTCCAATCAGAAGTCGCCGTTTCAGAAACTTTCATTTTTGCTCTATGTGACCTAATCGTCGTCGGGCAGGCCTGGATATTGTTCGGGCAGCATGTCCTGAAAGAGTTGTTTGCGCATCCTGATCGCATTTTACAGGGCCTCAGTGGGTGGTAGCCCCATATCCTCTTCCAAGTGACGCTTGGTCTTCATGATGGACCTGTGCGTGGGGTCGCCTTTCATTTCAAGCGGTAGTAAGGTATACTGTTCATAGATCGCCATGGCTGTTTTCCTGATGCAGAGGCGCATTTGGGTGTACGGCTGTTGTAAGTTATCCTGTCCGGCGTCCTCGATCGCTGCAGCATGAGTTTTGATAGCCGCTGTCACAATACGGTCCCAGAAGGTAGGTTCTGCCTCACTTTCCTGGTATGTAGGCTGACTATCAGAGGTCAAGCTCTCCGTATCAGTATATAGACTCTCAGCAATCTCACTTTCCTGGGAAGTAGGCTGACTATCTGAGGTCAAGCTCTCCGTATCAGTAGATAGACTCTCATCAATCTCTGTATCGGGTTCTTGTGCCTCGGAGTCTTCAATCCCATGTATATTTTTCTCGTGTCGCATCATGTCGTAACGTCTGGTGAACGTGCGTTGGCACTCAGAGCAAGTATAAGCCATATTGACGGTTGAACGTCGACTGTGCGTGTTTTGGCAATACACTTGCTTTTATAGACAGTAACGCCCGTCAACGCTTAGCTTAACGCTTCAACGCCCTGGTGAACTAGCTCAGAAGCCCTGATTTTCATGGAGTTGCCACCAATACATCGAAATACAGTGACATACATCAACGCCCGTCGTTACGCCTTAACGCCCGTCTCAACGCCCGTCAACACCCGTCGTTACGCCTTAACGCCCGTCTCAATGCCTTAACGCCCTATCTTTACGCCTTAACGCCCGTCTCAGCGCCTTAACGAGCGATAAAGGGGTTTTGGAGGACGAATAACCTTTGAACTCTGAGAGCACTTTCGGTCACGTGACCGGAAGTGACCTTTGACCACGTGACCGGAAGTGACCATTGACCCTGCAATGCTCGGAAGTGACGTCATCGTACGCAGGCGCACACACACAGAGGAAAATTCCCGCTAGCAGTAGCCGAAAGTAGGCTGAACATGGTTTAAACAGTATATTTATTCACAAAAGGTGAATTGGGATTGGCGAACAGGCTTAGCCTATCTCAACGCCTCTCCCAATATATATATTACATAGAATGATAGTTTGACGGACAGAAATAACACTAACATATTTACATGGAACATGGATACACACGATCCCAGGGTCAGTCTTACCGCGATGACCGAGATGGTTACAGGTTGAGGTATTATGCAGACTTGAAAAGTAATCGAAATATTCGGCAAACATCTATTTTACTACATTATATATTTTACTATATGTCACATCCGGCGATGTGCGCACCAACCACCTCGCTGGGGGTCTAATAATACCCCAGCCACCAATCAGATTGGAAGTGACATCATATATAGTAAAATAGATGTTTACCGAACATTTCGATTACTTCTCAAGTCTGCATAATACCTCTGTTGACCTAGCGTTAAAAAGAATTATCTGGAGATTATTTTCCCTGTTTATCTGAAAAGAACATATGAAAACAAGTTCGCTCATTTGAAAACTGAAGGAGTTGTTCGGCCGCGGATTCAAACTGAACCGTGCGTACGTGGGTTTTCCCCTATACGTCATAGCAACGTAGTAAAGTTCAACTTCCAGTATTTGAGGCAGGGATGATAAATGAGCCTGTGGGTAGTATACAGCCCGCAGATCTTAGCCCATTGACATAAAAAAGTTGCATATCACGTGACCTTTGCGTCAGCCGATCAGAAGCGCGTATTTTGACCTCGTCGTATGCCTTGGTTCTGGGGTTTTTCCATCACGGGGAGTGCGCATGTGTATGACGTCACTTCCGGTCTGCGTGAATCGGGCGTGACCTGGGTATATGTACTGGTTTTGGGTTTTTTACATCACGGGGGGGTCACGTGAACAAAGGTCAATGAGTGCACTTGAGCATGTACTGACCTGTATCCTCTCATCCCGTCCATCATCTGACCTTGAATCATGTTTAGACATGTTAGGGGATTCTTCCATCATGCGGAGGTCACGTGATCAGGAATGCATGTACTGACTTTTATACCGTTCATTCATTTGAGTCGGGGACTTGGGGTCCCTACGGAAGGATTTTGCAAGTCATGGATGGGCGTATGTAAAATGAGGATTTGTCTCGAAAATATAAAATGCGGAACACGGACTTTACCCCTACAATAGAGGAAAACCCCTACCAACCCTTTCCAAAGGGCTAATATCGGTCCCCGGGCTTATCAGGTTCTGCCTGGAGTGGGTGTATGTAAAATTAGGATTTGTTCCCAAAATATAACTAGAGCCTATGGGCTTTAATGAGATCTGGTAGCTGGGTTATTGGGGGATAAGTTTGTAATGAAATAACCGCACAATTATATATTTAATTTCAAGTTAGGCACAGGTGGCACCAGGCACGAATATATGTGGCTAAAACGCAATCACAAGTTACATCCTGTGACAAGGTATATGAAGGGCCGTTCGCGCCATAAACGCATCCTTTGAACGTTTTAACTTCTGAAGCTTTAAAAAGTTGAAACGTTTAAACTTGAACCAACCAATTAGATGTTATGAACTGACATTTTCCTGTTAAAAAGCAAACGTTTCCAGTTGTAAATTCGTGACTTCAGACGTTTCCTGTCAAAAGAAAAATTCGGTCTTTTAAAGGTTTCCGGTTATAAAAGGATAACGTTTCCGGTTGTGATCGTCCAGTCAGATTTTCACGGGGCGATGTAGACCCGTAGGGACTAATGGTCCTGTCTTATAGTCAGAAAAAAATTGAGCACCGGCTCTGTGTCTTGCTAACACAGCAAAAGATAGAGTTCTTACACGACAAGAAAGAGGTCTGAAACTTCCTTCTTTAGAGTGTCCAGGTTTCTGTGTTTTTAATGTTCGCGTTTAGTCTGATATGTTTAAGTTACATTTCCATTTATCTAATTTTATACGTGTTTTCGTTCATTTTCCAGTGGCACTACTTTCGTGCTCAAAATATGTCGTCTGCTAAACCACAGATTTTGAGAGTCGCATGTTGAGTGATTTTGTGGGACTAACTCATTCTCATTAGAAAGCGTGTTTGGGCAGTAATTTAGTATTAAATAATACCAGTATAAGTGTAATTCATTGTAGAAAACAATGGGATATTTCACTTTGGCTGTATTCATTTACATTTTCATGAAATATGTGTGTTGAGTTACAGTTTGGAATTTTCACCATTTAAGCTTACCCCTCAAGACCCTCTGCATTATCTTTTTATGGTATGTTTCTAAAATCCAGTGGTGGTCAAATCATTTACGTAATAATTTCCCTGTATTCAGAAATGTTTTCTTTCCATTCTGCTTCTGAAATATTCATGGAATGTTGCAAGCATTTCCCCCTGGTCTACAGAAAGAGCTCTGCATATCACAGACACGCTGTGTTTGAAAATGTAAGATGACAGGGGAGATAACCAAATAGAACTGTAATTTACCAGGGATGTACTGCAGGAGGAGGTACATGTATATAATATGATGCCATGAGAGGATGCATCCCAGCATAGCTCCAGTCCATCTAACCACGAGGATTTTACATTGTATCTCAATACTCATTTTTACCCCTCGGCCAATTTTGGCCATGGGGTATTGCCGTCTTATACGTCCGTCTGTTCGTACGTCCGTACGTCAGTACGTGAGCGAGATAGCCGGAAAACGGTTCCACTAAAGAATTCCAAATTTGGTATGCTTATTTACCTAGTCAAGGACCAGAAGCCTATTGAATTGGGACCTGATTGAGTGGAAACCTGGGCGGCCATCTTTAATTTTATGTAAAATGGATAATGATCCATATCTCGGAAACCATTCAACTGTTCAATACGGCAGTTGATATACATCATCGATACATCAAGCAACTTTCAATGAATTACCAAACCGGCTTTTCTGATTAGCTGGAAATCCTGGAGGCCATCTTTAATTTATGCAAAATCGATAAATGATACATATCTCTGTTACCATTCAATTGTTTCATATGAAAGTTGGTATACATCATCGATGCATACAAATACTTTAAATCGAGACCTGATTGACCGAAAACCTTGGTGGCTATCTTTAATTTATGCAAAAACTTTAATGATATATATCTCTGATATCATTTAAGTGTTCTATACCAAACTTGGTATACAGCATCGATGTATCAAGAGACTTGCAAAGAATAACCACATCAGTTCCTCTGAGTGGGGAGAAGGATGGGCGGCCATCTTAAATTTATGTAAAATCATTAATGATCTCGTTCTCTGATACCGTTCAAGTGCTCGATGTAAAATTTGGTATACATCATCGATGCATCAAGAGACTTACGACAAATGACCGTTCTGGTTTCTCTGATTGGACGAAAACCTTGGTGGCCATCTTTAATTTATGCAAAATCTTTAATGATGTATATCTCTGATACCATTTCAGTGTTCTATGCGAAACTTGGTATACAGCATCAATGTAACAAGAGACTTTCAATTAATAACCACATCAGTTCCTCAGAGTGGCGGAAAGGATGAACGGCCATCTTTAATTTATGGGAAATCAATCTATCTCTGATACCGTTCAAATGCTCGATGTAAAATTTGGTATACATCACTGATACATCAAGAAACTTATGTAATGAATACCGGTTTCTCTGATTGGACGGAAACCTTGGGGGTCATTCCTAATTGCAAAATGTTTGATAATCTGTATATTTCTGACTTGACTGCTTGGTGTTCCTGACATCTTGGTTCAAATTGAATACATTATGAATGTACCCAGAGCCGAGAGGTTTTCAGATGCGCAGCTTCGTATTGTTATTTACTGCTGAAGGATATGCTTTCTATTATGTGAATTTTTTTACAAATATTGGTAACATGCAGTGAAGACATTATTTTATCATTTCATCAGGTTCGTTTCATAATAAATTGTCTGTCCCAGCGGTCACAAGTTATTTTTTTTAAATATATATATGTGTGCAATTACACTAATGCACTAGAGATCCTTGTTGAGAGGAATGTGTGAGACTAAAAGTATGGCGCTTCGCCATGGGATGGAACATCAAAGAGTTAGTGGAATTATTCCAACAGCCTATTTTACATTTAAATAGCCCCGTTTCAGTGCCTAAGGCTCTAGTTTATTTGGACCGCGTGTATTCCAACATCTACACCAACACGTGCAAATTTCCACTGGCAAACGTTTCCGGTATGTAGTGTATTTTAACCAATGAAAACCGTTCTTACAAATAAGGTTTTGGGGAATATCTTTGGCACCGGGGCAATTTGCGCAGGACATGATGCACGGTGGGCATGATGAATACAATATGCGCGAATATTTGTAAGGGTTATTTTGATTGGTTCAAACAGACTACATAGCGAAAACATTTTGCCAGTGGACACGTGTTGATGTTGAGGTTTGAACATACGCGGCAGCAATAAAAAAATCTGACGGACGATCACAACTGGTAACGATTTCCCTTAAACCGGAAACGTTTAAAAGTCTCGAATATATACTACTGGAAACGTTTGCCTTTTGACAGGAAACGTCTAAAGTATTGGACGTTACAACAGCAAACGTTTGCTTTTGGACAGAAAAGGTCTTCCAAATGTCAATTCATGACATCTGATTGGTTGGTGCAAGTTAAACGTTTAAATTTATTAAACGTTTGGATTCATGGCTTAAAAGTTACCGACATAATGAAGTTGAACATACCAAAGAAAGGCAGTCCCAGGATAAAAGTAACTCCGAAAATGGAAGCCGAAATATAGAATATTATATCACAATGACTTCCATTTTCAGAGTTACTTTTATCGTAGTTTATGTGAAATTGATCTGTGGGAACAATGAAAGGTAGTCCTATAATGAGGGAAGTTGCACACGTTACGCTAACCATGTGTTACCCAATTAATTTCCGTCCAATTAGACACTACAGTAGGTGCTCATCCAACCTTGACTCAACCAAAATAGCTGAATTTTGCTCTTTATCTTGATACATAATTCCTCCAATACGTCAGTTCGGGATTCCAGATGAACACCATGACCATCATGTTAATTTAACCAGCATAAAGAAAGCAATATGATACCTTCTTTAACATGGTATTGTTGGTGTTGCGTTGAAACTGCAAACTGACCTGTTGAGAATTCGATGGAAAAAGGGGCCAGTGGAATGAAGTCTAGGCCTAAATACCCACAGGGGATTAAGGTCAGTTTGTACAGATCATACATGTACCTAAGGGTAAATAAGAGAGATTATACCTAGGGGTAAATAGAGATTGATTTAGTGTTATGAGTGAGAAGGGCTGGACACCAAGGTTGATGATGGTTATGCCACAAGTTAGGATAAGACAAGACATGTATTACACTTTCTGGATATCCCACAGGTTGACTGGTGGAGTACAAGATAGGAAAAGATTATAAGATATGTTACAGCTTGCTCTTGTGAGAAAAGCAAACAGTGGCCTGCAAAGGTGATAATAAGACAATGGTGGCCAGGTTGGCTGCTATGGTAGAGCATCTCTCACATATACACCTAACCAGCTAAACTGTATAACTTTCAGTCCAAGTCCAAGCTTTGGTAAAGTGACGATACCAGTCTGCCATACTTTAGAGCGTATTAATCTCATATTTTGTGAGAAAACAATGAACAGAGTAATATTTAATGCAGATAAGGGATCAAATATATGCCAAGTGACTAGTAGTGACTAAATATAGACATACAAAAGCCTTTCAACCACTAAGGATCCCCAAAACTCATCTCTGTGGAACTACTTTCATGCAGCGTAAGGCTATCCCGTGAGTCGGTTTGCACTTTTGTCCATTTCCCTACAGCATTCTAAAGAGCCTCTGGCTTACGCCAGATCTCAAAAAGCGGAACACGGACTTTACCCCTACACTAGGGAAAAACCCCTATCAACCCTATCCCATAGGGCTAATATCGGTCCCTGGCTTACCGGGGCCTGCTGAGAGAGTGGGGGAGTGGGTGTATGTAAAATTAGGATTTGTTCCAAAAATATAAAAGGCGGAACACGGACTTTACCCCTACAATAGGGGAGAACTCCTACCAACCCTATCCCAAATGGCAAATATCGCTCCCTGGCTTATCGGGGCCTGCTGAGGGAGTGGAGGAGTGGGTGTATGTAAATTTGGGATTTGTCCCGAAAATATAAAAAGCGGAACACGGATTTTACCCCTACACTACGGGAAAACCCCTATCAACCTTGTCCCAAAGGGCGAATATCGGTCCCTGGCTTATCGGGCCTGCTGAGAGAGTGGGGGAGTGGGTGTATGTAAATTTAGGATTTGTCCTGAAAATATAAAAAGCGGAACACGGACTTTACCCCTAAAATAGGAGAAAATTCCTATCAACTCTGTCCCAAAGGACGAATATCGGTCCCCCGGGCTTATCGGGGCCTGGGTGCAGGGTGGGTGTATGTAACAGTTTCTCCAGAAAAAATATAAAGATAGTGCCACGGCACTGTAGCGCTCATCTGGCTATAACTGGAGAAAGTGGCTGCGAGAAATTTTTACTGAAGAACTGCAATAGATGAGTTTCTAACTTGCGTTGTCTCCCCTGAACAAAATGGCAACATAGTCGATTTCACAGGAGGTCAAGCTGCAAATTCATGATTGTAATTGGAGGTTATGGAATAAAGGCAATTATACCAAAATATAATGTGTGATTGTCAGTAAAGCTGTATAAGCAATAACCAGAACCAATTTTTATTATGTGATTGCAGTCGTTCGTCCGTCTGTCCACTTCGTGTCCGGACAGTACATTGGACAGTTTTTAACCTACGATTCCAATATTTTGTGGGTATATGCACCAGGGGAGACATGTCGAGTACGAAATATGTGCGACTGGGTTGTTACGATGGCAATGAGATGTAACAGGACATTTTTCCAATGAAAGTATTCTCTGGTGAGGTATGGCCTAACCAAGATATACCCCCATCCTGTCTGTAACTGGAGAAAGTAGCTGTGAGAAATTTTTACTAAAGAACTGCAATAGATGAGTTTCTAACTTGTGTTGTCCCCCCTGAACACTATAAAATGATCCATGCAGTTATTTTCTGAGATTTTATGATAAAGTTTTATGGGAAATTCAAGATGCGGCAATATTGGATTTTTGAAATGAACCAAAAAAAGGTACTGTATCTTGCACAACTGGACCACAAGGGGAACCTGTGTATCAACATGCATGCAGTAATATCCTAAGAATTTACGATAACAAAATTTCATGGGGAAATCCAAGATGGCCACCTGATGGCCATATTGGATTTTTCAATAAGACCATATATGGTATCCTGCACAGCTAGACTCCAAGGGCAACCTCTGTACCAAATTTGAGAAAGATCCATGCAGTAGTTACTGAGAAATCACGATAACAATGTTTCATCTGGAAATCCAAGATGGCCGCCTGGTGGCCATATTGGAATTTTCAATCAGACTACAAATTGTATCTTGCGCAACTAGACCCCAAGGGGAACCTCTGTACCAAATTTGAGAATGATCCATGCAGTAGTTCCTGAGAAATCGCGATAATGTTTCATCTGAAAATCCAAGATGGCCGCCTGGTGGTCATATTGGATTTTTCAATCAGACCGCAAATTGTATCTTGTGCAACTAGACCCCAAGGGGAACCTGTGTATCAAATTTGAGAAAGATCCATGCGGTTCTTCCTGATAAATCACGATAACGAAGTTTCATAGGGAAATCCAAGATGGCCGCCTGGTGGCCATATTGGATCTTCGAATCCGAGCAGAAAAGGTATCTTGCACAACTAGACCCCCAAGAGGAACCTGTGTACCAAATTTGAGAAAGATCCATGCAGACTAGTTAACGAAAAATAATGACAAGATTTCACTGGCAAATTCAAGATGGCCGCCTGGTGGCCATATTGGATTTTTCAATCAGACCACAAATTGTATCTTGCACAACTAGACCCCAAGGGGAACCTCTGTACCAAATTTGAGAAAGATCCATGCAGTACTTCCTGAGAAATCGAGATAACAATGTTTCATCTCGAAATCCAAGATGGCCGCCTGGTGGCCATATTGGATTTCTGAATCAGACCACAAAAGTATCTTGCACAACTAGACACTAAGGGGAACCTGTGTATCAAATTTGAGAAAGATCCATGCAGTACTTCCTGATAAATCACGATAACGAAGGTTCATAGCGAAATCCAAGATGGCTGCCTGGTGGCCATATTGGATGTTCGAATCAGAGCAGAAAAGGTATCTTGCAGAACTAGACCCCAAGGGGAACCTGTGTACCAAATTTGAGGAAGATCCACAAAGTAGTTCCTGAGAAATTGCAATAACAATGTTTCATGGGGAAATCCAAGATGGCCGGCTGGTGGCCATATTGGATTTGTGAATCAGACCACAACAGGTATCTTGCACAACTAGACCCCAAGGGGAACCTGTGTACCAAATTTGAGAAAGATCTATGCAGCAGTTCCTGAGAAATCGCGATAACAATGTTTCAATGGCAAATTCAAGATGGCCGCCATGGCGGCCATATTTAAAATCGTATCGACACGGCATGAACAAATTCTGGTGTACTCATTGGGGGGAACATGCATGCCAAGTTTCAGCTTAATCGACTAAGCGGTTTCAGAGAAGAAGATGTTTACGGACGACGCACAACGGACGACGGACGACGGACGACGGACAGTCAGGCCATGACATAAGCCCATCGGGCCTTCGGCCCAGATGAGCTACAAAGCGGAACACGGACTTTACCCCTAAAATAGGGGAAAACCCCTATCAACCCTATCGCAAAGGGTGAATATCGGTCCCCCGGGCTGATCGGGGCCTGGGTGCAGGGTGGATGTATGTAAAAGTTTCTCCAGAAAAAATATAAAATGAGGAACACGGACTTTACCCTTACAATAGGGGAAAACTCCTATCAACCCTATCCCAAAGTATAGTCAAGGGATATTCATTCACAATGACGTTTGACCTCTTGTCAATGAGCGTCAATATGCTCTTTAAGTGCACAAAGGTCAATGACTGGAAGTGTACTACTCTGTATCTAGGGTTAGGATGCGTAGGTGTATGACATCACTTCCGGTAGGCGTGAATCGGGCGTGACCCTGGGGAACATGTTTAGACCTGTCTGAGTTACTTGCGGGTACTTTCCTGTGAGTGAGTGAGATCCCACTGGACTAATGTATCGTCCGTTTTCATCATTTTGCGCATGCGCAGTCTGGTCGTAGTATAGAAAGCAGGCATTTTGGGGATCCGTGGAGGTTTGGTGAGTGATTGAGGGACCATACCTGGTCAAATGGACCGTGTGGGGTATCAGTTTTACATCCGGGTCCTCATCTTACATTTAGGAGTAGTATAGAAAGCAACAATTTTGGGGCCCCGGGCTCCGAGCTCCCGCCTGCCTCATCCGCGTGCTCCGAGCTCCCGACTACTCCATCCCCGAGCTCCGAGCTGCCATCGTTACGCCTTAACGCCCTAGCATAACGCCTTGACGCCATGATATACACAGATGAAAGAAAAACAACAACAACAAGGATGAGAGATGACAGAACAACAACAACAACAACATGTTTTTTTTCATATGGTTTATTCTTTCCTCCAGTACATCATACCCACGCTGGGAGAGCCGCGTTGGGTATGTTTACAATTCAAGAACACGCTTGTCCAATCAAAGGCGTCAATTGGCGCTGTATCAGTCTTAAGCCATAAGTCCTCATGGTACTCATATGAACAGTCACAATCAAAGCGTGACTGAGATACATCATTCTTTAGATGACGACTTTACAACGAATATTGTAATAATATTAAGAATACTGATCAGCGATACGGATTTGATTTTTTTGGAACATCATGATGTCTTGCCGGCATCATTGAAAACTGTTGACCGCTTCTGTCTTGCAGGAAACAAGCCTATGCTTATGTATACTATGATTGTCTTTTTGAATTTGGTGCTAATACTGTTATATGGAATATGGAATAGGTCTTTGGATTATGGACGCGGATATTCTCTAATGGACGACGGCTGGATTATGAATGACGGACTAGACGCTTGTAATATTCGTTCTTGCCCGTTACTGTGTTAGATGTATTCTCGGCTGCTCTTGTCCAATCAGAAGTCGCGTTTCAGAAACTTTCATCTTTGCTCTATGTGACCTAATCGTCGTCGGGCAGGCCTGGATATTGTTCGGGCAGCATGTCCTGAAAGAGTTGTTTGCGCATCCTGATCGCATTTTCCAGGGCCTCAGTGGGTGGTAGCCCCATATCCTCTTCCAAGTGACGCTTGGTCTTCATGATGGACCTGTGCGTGGGGTCGCCTTTCATTTCAAGCGGTAGTAAGGTATACTGTTCATAGATCGCCATGGCTGTTTTCCTGATGCAGGGGCGCATTTGGGTGTACGCCTGTTGTAAGTTATCCTGTCCGACGTCCTCGATCGCTGCAGCATGAGTATTGATAGCTGCTGTCACAATACGATCCCAGAAGGTAGGTTCTGCCTCACTTTCCTGGTATGTAAGCTGACTATCTTAGGTCAAGCTCTCCGTATCAATATAGAGACTCTCAGCAATCTCACTTTTCTGGGAAGTAGGCTGATTATCTGAGGTCAAGCTCTCCGTATCCATCATCAATCTCTGTATCGGCTTCTTGTGCCTCGGAGTCTTCAATCCCATGTATATTTTGCTCGTGTCGCATCATGTCGTAACGTCTGGTGAACGTACGTTGGCACTCAGAGCAAGTATAAGCCATATTGACGGTTGAACGTCGACTGTACGTGTTTTGGCAATACACTTGCTTTTATAGACAGTAACGCCCGTCAACGCTTAGCTTAACGCTTCAACGCCCTGGTGAACTAGCTCAGAAGCCCTGATTTTCATGGAGTTGCAACCAATACATCGAAATGCAGTGACGCCCATCAACGCCCGTCGTTACGCCTTAACGCCCGTCTCAACGCCCGTCGTTACGCCTTAACGCCCGTCTCAATGCATTAATGCCCTATCTTTAACGCCTTAACGCCCGTCTCAGCGCTTTAACGAGCGATAAAGGGGTTTTGGAGGACGAATAACCTTTGAACTCTGAGAGCACTTTCGGTCACGTGACCGGAAGTGACCTTTGACCACGTGACCGGAAGTGACCATTGACCCTGCAATGCTCGGAAGTGACGTCATCGTATGCAGGCGCACACACACACATACCTGGTGCACCCGCACCCTGGTGTACCCTATATCCCTGAGACGGGCGTTAAGGCGTAAAGATTGGGCGTTAAGGCATTGAGACGGGCGTTAAGGCGTAACGACGGGTGTTGACGGGCGTTGAGACGGGCGTTAAAGGCGTAACGACGGGCGTTGACGGGCGTCACTGCATTTCGATGTATTGGTGGCAATTCCTTGAAAATCAGGGCTTCTGAGCTAGTTCACCAGGGCGCGTTGAAGCGTTAAGCTAAGTGTTGACGGGCGTTACTGTCTATAAAAGCAAGTGTATTGCCAAAACACGCACAGTCGACGTTCATCCGTCAATATGGCTTATACTTGCTCTGAGTGCCAACGCACGTTCACCAGACGTTACGATATGATGCGACACGAGAAAAATATACATGGGATTGAAGACTCCGAGGCACAAGAAGACGATACAGAGATTGATGAGAGTCTATCTACTGATACGGAGAGCTTAACCTCGGATAGTCAGCCTACATCCTAGGAAAGTGAGATTGCTGAGAGTCTATATACTGATACGGAGAGCTTGACCTCAGATAGTCAGCCTACATACCAGGAAAGTGAGGCAGAACCTACGTCCTGGGATCGTATTGTGATAGCAGCTATCAATACTCATGCTGCAGCGATCTAGGACGCCGGACAGGATAACTTACAACAGGCGTACACACAAATGCACCCCTGCATCAGCAAAACAGCCATGGCGATCCATGAACAGTATACCTTACTACCGCTTGAAATGAAAGGCGACCCCACGCACAGGTCCATCATGAAGACCAAGCGTCACTTGGAAGAGGATATGGGGCTACCACCCACTGAGACCCTGGAAAATGCGATCAGGATGCGCAAACAACTCTTTCAGGACATGCTGCCCGAACAATATCCAGGCCTGCCCGACGGCGATTAGGTCACACCGAGCAAAGATGAAAGTTTCTGAAACGGCGACTTCTGATTGGACAAGAGCAGCCGAGAATACATCTAATACAGTAACGGGCAAGAACGAATATGACTGATACAGCGCCAAATGGCGGCCTCTGATTGGACAAGCGTGTTCTTGAATTGTAAACATACCCAACGCGACTCCCCCAGCGTGGGTATGATGTACTGGAAGGGAGAATAAACCATATGAAAAAAAACATGTTGTTGTTGTTGTTCTCTCATCTCTCATCCTTGTTGTTGTTGTTGTTTTTCTTTCATCGGTGTATATCATGGCGTCAAGGCGTTATGCTAGGGCGTTAAGGCGTAACGACGGGAGCTCGGAGCTCGGGGATGGAGTAGTCGGGAGCTCGGAGCTCGGGGATGAGGCAGGCAGGAGCTCGGAGCTCGGAGCTCGGGGCCCCAAAATTGTTGCTTTCTATACTACTCCTAAATGTAAGATGAGGACCCGGATGTAAAACTGATACCCCACACGGTCCATTTGACCAGGTATGGTCCCTCAATCACTCAACAAACCTCCACGAATCCCCAAAATGCCTGCTTTCTATACTACGACCAGACTGCGCATGCGCAAAATGATGAAAACGGACGATACATTAGTCCAGTCGGATCCCACTCACTCACTCACTCACTCACTCACTCACAGGAAAGTACCCGGATGTAGCTCAGACAGGTCTAAACATTTTCCCCAGGGTCACGCTCGATTCACGCCAACCGGAAGTGACGTCATACACCTACGCATCCTAACCCCAGGTACAGAGTAGTACACTTGCACTCATTGACCTTTGTGCACTTAAAGAGCATATTGACGATCGTTGACCCCAAGAGGTCAAAGGTCAATGTGAATATCCCGTGACTATACTTTGGGATAGGGTTGATAGGAGTTTCCCCTATTGTAGGGGTAAAGTCCGTGTTCCGCATTTTATATTTTTTCTGGAGAAACTTTTACATACACCCACCCTGCACCCAGGCCCCGATCAGCCCGGGGGACCGATATTCGCCCTTTGTGATAGGGTTGATAGGGGTTTTTCCCTATTTTAGGAGTAAAGTCCGTGTTCCAATTTTTATATTTTTTCTGGAGAAACTTTTACATACACCCATCCAGCACCCAGGCCCCGATAAACCCGGGGAACCGATATTCGTCCTTTGGGATAGAGTTGATAGAAGTTTTCCCCTATTTTAGGGGTGAAGTCCGTGTTCCGCTTTTTATATTTTCGGGACAAATCCTAAATTTACATACACCCACTCCCCCACTCTCTCAGCAGGCCCCGATAAGCCAGGGACTGTTATTCGCCCTTTGGGACAAGGTTGATAGGGGTTTTCCCCTAGTGTAGGGCTAAAGTCCGTGTTCCGCTTTTTATATTTTCGGGACAAATCCTAAATTTACATACACCCACTCCTCCACTCTCTCAGCAGGCCCCGATAAGCCAGGCACCGATATTTGCCCTTTGGGATATGGTTGATAGGAGTTTTCCCCTATTGTAGGCGTAAAGTCCGTGTTCCACCTTTTATATTTTCGGGACAAATCCTAATTTTACATACACCCACTCCCCCACTCTCTCAGCAGGCCCCGATAAGCCAGAGACCGATATTAGCCCTTTGGGATAGGGTTGATAGGGGTTTTCCCCTAGTGTAGGGGTAAGGTCCATGTTCCGGTTTTTATATTTTGGGAACAAATCCTAATTTTACATACACCCACTCCAGGCAGAACCCGATAAGCTCGGGGACCGATATTAGCCCTTTGGGATAGGGTTGATACGGATTTTTCTCTATTGTAGGGGTAAAGTCCGTGTTCCGCTTTTTATATTTTCGAGACAAACCCTCATTTTACATACACCCATCCATGACTTGCAAAATCCTTCCGTAGGGACCCCAAGTCCCCGACTCAAATGAATGGACGGCATACAAGTCAGTACATGCATGATATTTCAGTGGGACAGCACTATAAAATGGCAGCATTAGATCTGCTCTGTTACAAGTAGGTACCCCTGCCCCTCCCCCTCCCCTCCCTTCCCCGTCGTGATATAGCTGAAAAAATGTTGAAAGCGACGTTAAACCCTATTCACTCACTCACTCCAGTACATGCATTCCTGATCACGTGACCTCCGCATGATGGAAGAATCCCCTAACATGTCTAAAGATGATCCAAGGTCAGATGATGGACGGGATGAGAGGATACAGGTCAGTACATGCTCAAGTGCACTCATTGACCTTTGTTCACGTCACCTCCCCGTGATGGAAAACCCCCAAAACCAGTACATATACCCAGGTCACGCCCGATTCACGCAGACCGGAAGTGACGTCATACACATGCGCACTCCCCGTGATGGAAAAACCCCAGAACCAAGGCATACGACGAGGTCAAAATACGCGCTTCTGATTGGCTGACGCAAAGGTCAAAGGTCACGTGATATGCAAATTTTTGAGGTCAATGGGCTAAGATCTGCGGAGTTGTATACTACTCCTGTGAAATGGAGCATGCGCTGTGGGGAGGATGCCCGGAATCCAGTCCAAAAATCTTACTGGTGGCTGGGGTATTATTAGACTCCCAGCGAGGTGGTTGCGGATATATAGGTTCACAGAGGTCAGATTTAGCTTGGACGAGATGCTATTTTTGTCAAAGCGTGGTGGTAGGTTAACTGAGCTTCCTCCCAGCCCGGCGCACACGAGAGATGTCAGCTGAGCTATCGGCCTCAATTGCCGGTCAGCTCAGGGGCTAGCTCCAACCTCCCCACAGCGCATGCTCCATTTCGCAGGCTCCAATAACATCCCTGCCTCCAATAGCGGAAGTTGACCTTTACTACGTTGCTATGACGTACAGGGGAAACCAACCAACGCACGGTTCAGTTTGAATCCGACCAAACAACTCCTTTAGTGTTGCACATGAGCGAACTACTTTTCATATGCTCTGTCGAGATAAACAGGGAAAATTATCTCCAGATAATTCTTTTTAACGCTAGGTCAACGGAGGTATTATGCAGACTTGAAAAGTAATCAAAATTTTCGTTAAACATCTATTTTACTATATATGATGTCACTTCCGGCGATTTGCGCGAAGGCCCCGAATCCGGTCCAAAAATCTGACTGGTGGCTGGGGTGTTATTAGACCCCCAGCGAGGTGGTTGGGCTAGCTCCCGTGTGGTTTCAGCGCACACGGTGAGCAAAAGTTTCACGAAATTGATTTCAGTTTCCTCATAACGTCTTCATCAAGACTCCCTACCAAACTTTCTGCGCTATCTCCGGAACGACAAAAAGTGGAGAGCTGAAACTTCGTGACTTTATAGTTTATCATATTGGGGTCATTTTTGAGCCTATTTGCATAACCCCCCCGAGCAGAGGATCACGGGTAAATTCAAGATGGCGGCCACGTGGTGTACCAGAAAAGTGATGTTTTTGTCATATTTCTTCAAAATTTCTGCTTTTCCGCGATGAAAAGTGGACAAATGTTATTTTATTTCAGATCACATTAATATTTCCTAATTTATCATGCAGTTTTTGCGGAGAAATTGCATAAATAAAATAATTCGGAAAATCTGACAGAAAAATCGACCAAAAAATACCGTTTTTGAAAATAACGTCACTATGACGTCATCAAAGCGGCCATCTGGAATTTTTTCCAGGGCTTGACCCAAGGGTATAGTGTGGTAAGTTTTCAGCCCCCTAGCTGAAGGGGTAAACAAAATAATTGGGGGGCGCAAGGCCAGGACAGGTCCCAAAAAGCCCAGGCCAGATAGCGTTAACCTATCCGTGGGAGGACACTTCTGAATGAAGTAGCTGGCGGCTATAGAAGGAATAGCTGGCGGCTAAAGAAGGTAATATACTAATATTGCTGTTATTCCTCACAAACTAAGACAGTAATTCGTTGTTGATTATTGACAATTGGTGGCTGAAACAGTTTTTCCCTCTGTTAATGTGCACCTCCAAATACCTTTACACTAATACAAATACACATGCGGTCAGTGCTTATCTGCAATATCTTATAAACACGTTTCTCATTCACACGAACCGATCCGTTTCCAATCAATTTCCGGTTAATATTCCTAAATTTTAATACCCTAAAATGGCAGTATATGTAAGAGCCTAAGAAGATATTTTCTTCATGAAGTAACCTATAGTTTATCTTCTGGAATATATTATCGCTCTTATAAAAAAAATCAATAGTTCTATTCTATAAAAGATTACAGACCTTATCAAGAAGAGCAAATTATCACTGCTTAATTACGGTAACAGTGTAGGTGCACCTTGCACGTTTGTCTAAAAGGGTGCTATAATATTAAGCCATATTATGTCGTGTGCTAAATAATGTGAATCTGGGATATTTTCTGTGTACAGCCAAAATATACCGACTGCGCTCATACTGTAAGGATATCGGCGATATCACGAAACAACAGACACTAATCTATAATACTAATATGTGCGCTGACATACTTACCTGTTTTAAGTTCCCCCATAACCAATGAGTGTCTGGCCGAATTGGTAATAGAGACAAAGTTTTTTTCCGACGCTTGAATTCGACGAAAGCCTTTACTAGTTTTACCAAAACGTAGATGAGGCAAAATAGAAAAGCAGTAGATAATATATTGAATAAAACCATAGTGAAACCCTCTGTTGTTTCTGACGTTGGTGAATAAGATTGCTGATACACGATACTTGACCTGCAGGCCTATTATATTGTTCAGGGTCACGGACGTTAAATATAGGACTTCATGAATGGGGTCATCCCTCATCACGAGAGAAGATTATTAATAAATACAGATTTGATTAGGAGTGACGGTAGGAATTTGGAGAAACTCAGTGAATCCGGCATAATTTCAGCGATGGATCATTTCTTATTGCTCATCATAATCTGCACAACTTCGTCAGCCTTACGTAACTCCAGTTATAGCCCTCTCTTTTATGGACAGCATACCTGCGTAACTTCAGCTATATACCTCTCTTTCGGATAGCGTACTTGCGTAACTTCGGCGATGGCTATTTACTTTTGCTCAGCGTAACTGCGTAACTTCGACAGACTCTTCTAACGCCAGTGATGGGTTATTTCTTTTTGCGCAGCGTAACTGCGCAACTTCGTCAGTTCCTTTCTCCTTCTATCAGCTTAACAGTGTACATCAGTTATATCCCTCGCTTTTACGGACAGCGTAACTGCGTAACTCCAGCTATATACCTTTCTGACAGCGTAACTGCGTAACTCTGGCAATGGACCATTTATTTTTGCTCAGGAAAACTTCTCAGAACCTTTCTCTTTTGCTCAGCGTTACTGCGTAACTCCAGCTATACATGTAGACCTCTCTTTTGCTGAGAGCGTAATTGCGTAACTTCATCAAACCACTTCCCCTTTTCTCAGCGTAACTGCGTAACTTCATCACACTCTTCCTCTTTTTTCTCAGCGCTTATGCCTAATTCCAGATATAGACCTCTCGTTTCCAGACAGCGTAACTTTGGTGATGGACCATTCCGTTTTGCTCATCATAACTGCGAAACTTCGTTAGACTCATTCTCTATTCTACGAGAATTGTAAACATATCCGACACGGCTTCCCCAGCTTGGGTATGATGTGATGGAGGGGAGAATAAAATATATGAACTTGTTGATCTTTCTTTCTCTCTACTGTCTGCATCATGGCAATAAGACGTTATAGATACATGGATACCCGATACGTCCCAGTACGCCCACTATTGGCCCATCCCGACCGCAAAACATCCATTTCAATGCCCTTTTCCTACAATTCCCTGTCTGCGCCTGCGCACCATAGCCTTACTTCCACTCCACCCCAGTCCAGTCGAAAGCTCCCCCACGAATGCTTCACTTTGATACCTAACACGACCCAATCGGACCAATATTGGTTCACCTCGACCCCAAAACGTCCACCTCAGGCCTGCCTATGCACGACGCATATGCATGTCGCAGTCAGAACTTTTCACTGAAATGGTCAAGAGACCCCCCCCCCCCACCCCCACTGTATTCTACAGCGTGAGACAGAGAAAACAAGGTGCCACACCCTATAACGCAACAGTACATGAGTGGGTTGCCCATTGGGGTTATCATTGAAGTGACTGGGGTCGTATTTTGGGAGAGATAACTCTTGCTGGAAGTCTCGTGACCGGAAATGACCTTTGCCCCTTGATCCCGGAGGTGACCTTTGACCCCGGAAGTGACCATTGACCCGGACGTGATCTTTGCCCGGACGTGACGTAACAGTGACGTCATCGCCACGTCACACCACCAAATCAGTGGCAGATAACTCTCGACGCGCAAAAATAATCGGGAATTTGCAGTCTTTCTACTACTGAAGCATCAATACATGAAAATCCATCCAGGATTCCATTTTTTACCCCTGAGGAACATGAATGGATTAGTTAATTCAAGGACAAGTTCATGAAATGGGTGGCAGGAATTTCAAACAGCAAGAAATGAGGAATATCATCAATATCAAGAGCGGGGAGATATTAAAGGCATGAACGTAAACTCTGGTGAACCGTGCATGGCCAGTTAAAGCTTTTTCCTCATAGAATCCAAATCGTGTATCAGATATTTTTTTACAATTTTTACAAAGCAGTACTAAACGTTTTAACTTCGTTACACTGGAACAACATAGAGGCCTCCATGTTTGAAGAATCGTGACGTCAGCGGACACTAGTTCTTCTGCCTCTGGGGGTAAAAACGCGTCAATTGGCAGAGGTGCAGTATTCGAGAAACATGAACGAGGATGATAGTGTGACGTGTCGGGATTACCTGGTACATTGTGACAGCCAAATGCAGAGCAGCCCGGCCTCGTAGAATATCTGCTAGAATCAGGCCGTATTCTATATCAAAGGTAATCTATAACATTGCCTCTGTTAATCGGGGAACGGAGGAGTGCATGAAAACGACCATATGCGGTCAAGTTATCTCGACGCAGAGAATGTCCGATGACGTAGGAGATTATCGGCACAACTGAATTTCACGCTTTCCCATTGGATAAAAATCCTGCCCAAAATAAACATGGCGACGCCCTCAAGAAATTCCAAATCACGGTATTTTCTATGTTTGCGTCTGTCTCATTCATTGGGGAAAAATGAGAAAAAATATTTGTCACGATTTTTTTAATCTATCGAGACTCTTGTATAATTCCCGCGGTGTTTTACCACAGAGTTTACGTTCCCTTTAATGACAACCGTCCGAACAGACAAAATTCCAAAACCTGTAATCGATCTCGATCGCGCCCTCGAGACCCCTACCCTTTCCCCATATACAAATCTAGGTGAGACGCCCGGGTTTGAGAGAGTGCAAGGAAAACAATTTCAATTTAAATCGGTCTACCACTCTCTACAGGAAAACCGAACACAATGACTGCGATCAACAGAAACAAATAACTGCACCGAACAAAAAAAATCCTTAAAAATTTATGGAATATTCCCCGACTAATACACCAGCGGAATATTCTTCAACATAACTAAGGAATATTCCTTACCTTGTTGGGGAATTTCCTTAACATACTACGGAATATTCCTTATTGAATTTTAAGGGATATTCCGCTGGTGTAATAGTCGGGGAATATTCCTTAAATTTTAAGGAATTTCATTTTCAGTGTACGGGAATCGTCTTTGGTCGAAATGGTAGAACGAGAAAATTAACTGACCTATGTGACAAACTCAGCGCAAACAGAACGCAACTTAATAACTTAATAAAACCAATCGTCTCAGCACCAGAGAACATATTCTCCCTCTGGTAAACGAATAGGGTCAAGCGATGTTCGACACAATAAATATAGAGGATCTTACACGAGTGGTCATCGCATATGAATGAGTTTAGTCAACGAGTTTCATAACTTTCATATGCGATGACCACGAGTATGAGATTCTGTTTATCACATAACTGAATTTGCGAAATTTGAGAGAAAACAAACCAGAAAAAACTGCTTCTCTATCTGAAGAACTTTACTCAACATTCGATATCACGTGATGGCACGCGTCACCACAATAGTTGGATACAGTATAGGTTGCTACGCAAAGAACTATAGTCCCTGTGTTTATAATTGAATTCGACAGAAATAAAACGGGAAAATTGAACATGAATATTTCTTTCATTTAAGTACTAAAGTTATTAAAATGTTAAAGTCACGTGAAAGTGAAACCGGATGGTAATTGAGAGTGTTCGCCATCTCCATCGGTCACAGGGGCTTGTTGTTGGTCGGTTATTAATTATGATATTAATATGTATATATGCTCTCTTCCTACTCTATTAGTAGGAGGAGAGTATATATCAATATTAATATCATAATTAATAACTGACCAACAACAAGCCCCTGTGGCGGGAACCATCCGACTTGCTCACACTGATAATGAATCTACACAGTATTGTGTTAAGCTGTGGAGAGGGAATTCCGTGGATTCGACGTCTCTCGTTGACTGATGTTAAATATCTATGTACTATTCGCAGATCATAAAAAGTTTTGCTGAGAGTACGGACTATTTACGGAACCATTGTTGCTAACGCTGTCAGCCGAAAAGCTCAGCAGTCGTCCGCTCGTTTTCTTTGTTGCTAATGTTGGGCGCAAGTGCAGTTCTTCGAAAGCGGAGCCTATTCACAGCGTGAAATGGTCAAGTTTCCAATTCCGGAAACCCACCGGAAACCTATTGAAGTTTCCAATAGGTTTCCGGTGGGTTTCCGGAATTGGAAACTTGACCATTTCACGCAGTGATTTAGAGGTAGGTCAACTTGCCAGTCAATTCCGTCAATTTGCACCGTGTAATACGTGATACCATCTTCTTCAAATATATTGCGAACAGTGGCGCTACCTCGTTCGTCGATCTCAACGACATATATTTTGTCCGCCATCTTGACTTACAAATTTTGTAGTAAAAAAAGCAGCGAAGCCTGACGTCACGCGGAGTAATTTTTCCCCACGCTCCTTTAGCCAATTAAAGTTTCTTTATTTCGAAGCGTTCAGTCAATGAAATTTTTGATAAACTGTTATGTAGCTTGTTACATATTAAAATTATGAAATAGGCTTTTATGAATGAAAAGTACTACAGATATTTTACAGAAGGCGGAAGGCCATGCTGCAACTTTTGGTGGACCTATAGCGAAAAATACGTTCGACACAGAGCATGAAACCCCTACCGATGCTAGTGAAAACATCCGGGCAAAGTCATTGCATTCAACTTCCGACGATGCCACTACATCGTAACATCTCTCCTACTAGATACTGCCAGTCGAAATCTAACCAAAGGTACTGCCAGTCGACATCATATAACCAGAGATACTGTCAGTCGACATCTAACCAAAGATACTGCCAGTTGACATCTAATCGAAGGTACTGCCAGTCGACATCTAATCAAATGTACTGCCAGTCGACATATCACCAAATGTACTGCTAGTCCACATCTAACCAAAGGTACTGCCAGTCGACATCTAACCAAATGTATTGCCAGTCAACATCTAACCAAAGATACTGTCAGTCGACATCTAACCAAAGATACTGCCAGTTGACATCTAATCGAAGGTACTGCCAGTCGACATCTAATCAAATGTACTGCCAGTCGACATATCACCAAATGTACTGCTAGTCCACATCTAACCAAAGGTACTGCCAGTCGTCATCTGACCAAATGTAATGCCAGTCGACATCTAACCAAAGGTACTGCCAGTCGACATCTAACCAAATGTAATGCCATTCGACATCTAACCAAAGGTACTGCCAGTCGACATCTAACCAAATGTAATGCCAGTCAACATCTAACCAAAGATACTGTCAGTCGACATCTAACCAAAGATACTGCCAGTTGACATCTAATCGAAGGTACTGCCAGTCGACATCTAATCAAATGTACTGCCAGTCGACATATCACCAAATGTACTGCTAGTCCACATCTAACCAAAGGTACTGCCAGTCGTCATCTAACCAAATGTAATGCCAGTCGACATCTAACCAAAGGTACTGCCAGTCGACATCTAACCAAATGTAATGCCATTCGACATCTAACCAAAGGTACTGCCAGTCGACATCTAACCAAATGTAATGCCAGTCAACATCTAACCAAAGATACTGTCAGTCGACATCTAACCAAAGATACTGCCAGTTGACATCTAATCGAAGGTACTGCCAGTCGACATCTAACCAAAGATACTGCCAGTTGACATCTAATCGAAGGTACTGCCAGTCGACATTTAATCAAATGTAATGCTAGTCGACATCTAACCAAATGTACTGCCAGTTGACATCTAACCAAAGGTACTGCCAGTCGACATCATCTAACCAAAGGCACTGTCAGTCGACATCTAACCAAATGTACTGTCAGTCGACATCTAACCACAGGTACTGCCAGTCGACATCATCTAACCAAAGGCACTGTCAGTCGACATCTAACCAAATGTACTGTCAGTCGACATCTAACCACAGGTACTGCCAGTCGACATCATCTAACCAAAGGCACTGTCAGTCGACATCTAACCAAATGTACTGTCAGTCGACATCTAACCAAATGTACTACCAGTCGACATCTAGCTAGAGGTACAACCAGCCGACATCTAACCAAATGTACTGTCAGTCGACATCTAATCAAATGCACGGGACGAGACCCAGACATGTTGTATTCCGACCTTATCCCAACCTCATCATCTATTTCCTTGGGGGAAAACATAAAAGAATAACTACGACACGCCAAAACAAGATGAAGAAGAGTCATCATCAACATACTTATCTACCGCACCCAAACCATTGGGCAACCATTACCCTTCTACGTCTCACCCAGCAAATATAAAATGGATTGCACGATGGGACTGTTAGACTAGCCATGGAGAAGTCGTTCGCCATTGTGTGGAAGGGAATGATGGTCTCATATACAAACGTGCGTCACGACGGTTTCTCCTTTTTTGAGACAGCGAGAAGCGAGAAACAAACTTCTCAGATCACAAAGCGAAGAGCAACACCTTTCACCTGATCTGTGATATCTCTCACCCTTATTCAACCACTACGTCAAAGACAGGTTCTTGGGCAGACGGCCAATGAAAATTAAATTTGGGAGTAATGGTAAACTATTCTGCAGGGCCTGGCCACCCCGAAAGATCAGGTAGGCATCTAAAAAAAATCTGAAAGCAAAATGTGAACCAAAAGAGTTTGTGTTAAAATGAAATTTGGCATGTACAATACAATGAGTATATTAGCACCAAACTTCCTTCCCACAGGTATCTGTTCACGGAACAAGCCTATCAAAACTTACTCTGATTGACCTACTTGTGTATATTTACTGGATCACTAGGTTATAATGTCGATTCATCAACTGTTACCATCAACTGCTTGTTCCTCAACCAGGGTCCTATTTAAATACCCCAAGACTGAGAGCTTCTCAGTGCTTGGCATTATACATGTTAGTTTTATTCCGTCTGTTTTCAAGATACATGAATTCTATTGCTCATGCAATAGTTTTGTTCTACTTGTTGAAACAAATTAATTAGTCTACTGTCCGCAACAAATGAGTATGTGCATCTTCCAAAATCTATTTATGTAGTCACTATTTTAATTCACTATATCATGTTTTCTTTTTTTGCTGGCGAAAGATCATCATAAAATTGTTACGCTTGGGTAACATTTATACAGTCGTGCAAGTGGTAATTGGCTGAGAGTCTGTACATAATTCACCAATGGAAAAGATAGTTAAATATCACTGTTGTCTCTTTTGTGTGAGTGTTTTTGTATGAGTGAGATACATAAACTTATCATAATGTTTGAAGTCGACAATCTTCTGGCATAAATGGGTGTTAATGTTGGATGGATATTGAAGCAGGTTTGAAATTTTATTTCAGTTATGTTTTATATATAAAATTATATTTAATTGAAAAACTTCTGCATTTGTGCGAGATGGGCATAGTTTGTGCTGTTAATTAGCTTTTGCTGTATTAGATAGTACAAGATCGTTTTAGTTATTTCATATATGACATGCTTTTCATGTTCCATGCAATTGCTTGTGAAGCTTTCAAACTCTCAATCATTATATTACTGGGTTCAGTGTGTGTACATTTAATACATAATTCAGAACAATTCACACTCGAAGTTGTGCATCTGTAGATGTGCACAATAAAGACTGCTAGCCAGTATCCATAATCCAAGTATGTTGATTCATAATGTAGATGTGCACAATGAAGACTGCTGGCCAGTAATCCTAAATCCATGTATGCTGATTCATAATGTAGATGTGCACAATTAAGACTGCTGGCCAGTATCCATAATCCAAGTATGTTGATTCATAATGTAGATGTGCACAATGAAGACTGCTGGCCAGTAATCCTAAATCCATGTATGCTGGTTCATATGTAGATGTGCACAATGAAAAACTGGAAATATTGAAGACAGTTTCGTCTGATATTAGTTTCTGTTCTGTTTTCTTTACAATCAACTTGTAAAGGACTGATTGTCCTAAACGTTATTATTTTAGTGAAATTTCAGAGACCGCCTTAGCGTGCCAAAATACTGCTACTATGTGGTCGCAATATAAAGCATTCATTTCGCATGCAAGTCGGATATATATTACCATAGTATAGACAACTAATTATTTTCTGTAGAGCTGTAAATTTTGGGTACGTGCCAGGTATTCTCTTTATACAAGAATTTGTATTAGTCAGGCAGATATGTGAGATGATTGCGCACTTTTTGATAATAGCATGAAATTTGGCAGGATGATAGATAAACAAATATGATTCATTTTTGAAGAGGGAGTCCGGCTTGAGGGTGCAGTCTATAGTAGAGCCAAGGCATCTGAAATTAAACAGTAGGCTGGTTCATTATATGCTAAACAGCAACCGTGTTTTGAGAGAACCCCCATAGAACTATATACTTTCTGAAAGAGAAGGCTCTTGCCATGAAGCCGAGACAGAGGTAAGCCTTGCTGACCGAAATCGGGGTCCCCATAACCCCTACTGAACTTGCCCCAAACTTCAGGAAAATCCTCTAAATTTGGTTCAAAATAGGTCATATTCTCTCCCCATCACAGAAAAAAACCTGACAATCGATTGTCATGAAACTCACCGGCACTGTGCCCAGTGGAAGGATCAGCAAAAATTAGCAAACGAAATAGGGGGTCAACCAGGCCGTTTTCAAGCTCATTTTTCAATTGCAACGTTTACCATGTGTAAGCTGAAAAAGGCCCTAATTTACAGCCACACTTTCGCAATTCCATCTACATAGTGAGGCATGGGTCAATCTAACTGGTAAAATACCATGTACTGATTTGAAGCAAATCAACCAGTCAAATGAATGATATTACAAATATTAATAAACGATAGCCAACAAAAATTCTCATGGGGTCAAACCTGGTGGAATATTAGTGTCAAAAATCCGCAACTATGGACTACCCCCTGAAAATCCGTAGTTGGCCGCCATCTTGGATTTCAAAATGGCCGCCATCAAAAACCACCAAAGTCGCAATTCGACACTTCTGAGACACATAAGAAGGCCAATTTAAACGGTTATACTCACATTTGCGTACTCAAGGAAGCAGACCAACGCAGTTTTGTTGCATCACAACTGATGGATTTCGAAATAGCGTCCATTTTCTTTTCAAAATGTCTGCCGAGAATCGCTTATTTTCATTGTTATGTGACTTACGTGAACAGATAGACAAACTTCTACGTTTGAATGGCCTATAATGGTGTTTGATGTCTTTGAACATTGGTTATTTGTGGACACGTGACATGTGTGGTTAAGTTTCCACATGAACAGCTGCAATAAAAGCGCGGTTGAGATACAAAGGCTACATCATAGAATCCTCCGTATTCTAAACCCTGAAAGTAAGATGCCAAGAGAAGTTTTTCTGTAAACTGATATGTTTGTTTTTCAGTTTGTTTATCCTTGTTTTACATATCTTTCCAACTCATCCACATAGTTGATACCTGCAATAGGTCACATATTGGGTATTTACCTAATACTCTACGTTTGATTGACCCGATATGTGGCATCGTGTATTCACATCGGTGATCCTTGCAATATATGACGTTTGTGACGCTGCAGACTAATCTCTGTGACAGATGGAGAGAGCTGCGCATAATTTAAATTAATTAAGCTTGTTGCATGTATAGTTTCCCCAATATGGGTCTTCTCTTCGAAATAGAATATGACAGTCTGATTAAAATAAGACCCAACTGTCGCTTCAGTATAGTGGGTCTGAAGTAAAGACTATGTACTGGATGTTCACCAATGTGTGGCCTGCTTCTTCCCTGAAGGAACTGTTTATTGTCTCAGTAGTAACCTACATCACAGAAACGTGAGTTTCCTCCTTACACCGAGACCGTCAAAAACAAAACACAAAAATCGATTATTGTGTGCGGAGCTTGAAGCTTGACGCGATTGGTCGACTCAGTCGATTTGACCTTTGTCACATTTCAATTTAGGGGACACAAACCAGATGAGTTTCTTGTTAGACCGGATAGCTCAACGGCTGCCATTCAATTGTCGTGTTAGTTTCCATCCCCACTAACTTGGAGAGTCCTCTCTCGAACAACGGAGAAAAAGCTTACCCCAAATGCGGCGGGTCTGTACGGCGGATATCTCACCATGACTCCCTTCTTTGTGAGAATTCAATCAAGACTCTCATACTTTACTGGATTATTTTTCTACAAACACTCAGTCTTATTTCAACCATCGCAAAGGAACACCAAGCTTGTTGACGAGTTGTTGACAAACCTAGCGTCTAGTCCGTCACTCAATATTCATCTCTCGTCCTGAGCCCATAACTCTTATAACAGCATAATAGCACCAAATCGAAAACAATCATACAATTCAAGCGCGAAGAGAAAATGTATTCTTCAGCAAGGTCAGTGTGACTTGGACTTCGACACTTCGCGGCAGCTTGACCTTTTTTAGTCGGTTTGATTTGAGTGACTAATTCATACATGGAAATTCTCGAGACATATTTGTTTAGGAACATTTGAGACTCAGTCTGACAAAGGTTCCGATTTCATGAACCATTTTGGCAACATAAGCGTTTGTGGTCTTCTTGCTGTCCAGTGAATCCTCACTGTCTCCAGAAAAGGGTTTCCAATATTTCCCGAAGAACCCAAAAAGTAAATCATTTTCATATGGAACACTACTTTTCATTTGCTCAGTATGCTTATGGTTGATCCTGGATGTACATGTATACTACTAGCCAGTTATCGTTATGATGCAGGAGTCTATAGCTGTTCAGGAGCTGTTTGGTTCAACACGAGTTGCATACCAGAGGCAGGTTGTCAGGACAAAACTTTGGAAATTAGAGTTGTGGTTTTGACAGATTTGTGTGCTCCAGAATAAGCAAATGATCATAGTTCAGGAAATATCTTGGGGGAAGTTGCAAGTATTCGTCTCGGTTTGGAATTTCTGCAGAACTGATTTTTTTACGAATGTACCGGCATTGATATCTGGCTTCAACACAGATATTTCCACCCACAAAGATGAAATAAGGAGTACGAGACACACTGTAAGAGTTCTGTGTTACTTTTGCTCGGAGCATACAAAGCAATGTCAATTTTGTCGATTATGTCAAAACGTATATAATGAGTGTCTGCGCATTCCGTGAGAGGCCACATTTTACAATTCATTGGTTCACTAAAGATGTTAAGAGGCAGAGGCACTATGATAAATGACAAAAAAGGATCATTATCAAACCTTTCAGCAGCAAAGTTAATTCACGACATTTGTTATTTCGCAAACCTCTGGGTGGGTCGCATGGCCGGTCCTTAAATTATGTCAGCCTTCTTGACCAGCGCCTAGCTACCCAGCGCAAAAGACCAGCAGGACTTCGTGTAAGTGAGTGCAACAGGGTTTCCTCCAAGGCCAACGGCACAACCGCGTCGTCTCTTTCCTTTGTGTTCTATTGCCATTACTGTGAACTAGCATTATGATTTGACGATGGCACAATGCTCATTGACAAGCTATTTAAATATGTAGTAATGCCTGTATTTGGTATTTTCGAGTATAGTGTTCATAGATTCAGCTTGTCGCTGAAATCCCGCACCCGAATCAGTCATACAAATGATGCAAACGCCAGAACAAGTAGTTCAAGCTGCAGTTCTGTATGCCAGTACTGGAACTTTGGGTTTCAATCACACGTTTGGCGACTCGGCTGGCAGGATAGGCAACCCGAGAACCAGTTGCACATTTAATTCTTCAAAGTGTGACACTTTTTCCACAACATTATAAATAACCATCTCTACCATGCAACTAAGGTTAATCGTTATAGGAATTGTGGTCAAGAAATATTACATGAATTACTGATATGAGCTTATATTCAATTTCCGGAGTAGATGATAAATATGAATCTGGTAATGGAACAAAATATAACATTCGTCAACGATAAAGCAATGATGGCACAGTCAACTGACATGCATGGCAAGATCAATTCATCGCGTCGACATAAAAAAAACTATGCGTAACCTACCACGGATCACGAATAACTGCTAGCCCCACTAAGTTCAAGGAAAATCTCGGCAACATAACCTGGTCAATTTCATACATGTATATGTGCTATGGTATTTCTATTGTAACTACAGTGATAGTGATGACGTCAGGATGTTACAAAAGAAATATATCAATATATTCGATGAAAATTTATTCTATAGTAATGTCGGGTTTATACCATGAACTTTCCAAGGATTTACAGCTGAAACTCTCTGACTGGTGGAATATCCTAACGGAAAAATATAACGGAAAATTTTAACCATGGGACATTACAGTATCTCAAAATCTCCATCATCCATCACTCCAATCTGTTATTATGAGACAAGGTTAAGGAATAGAGCATGACCCAGACATGTTATATTACGTTTCAGCCTTTCAGCTCCAGGTGTAGGGAGAATATTTCGAGGACATCGCCAGAGAGCGCTGGACCCAATATCGCCTAGGCAGAATTAACTGATATTGATCATGTCACTTCCACTGGCTGTATCTTGAAGAATACCGAGAATGGCTTATTAGATTTATATTTTAGTATCCATGTACATAATAATGGTGATCGTCTCTGACTGTACATCGTTTCACACATCAGAAGTCCCTTAATCAGTTTCCTCGCCTAATGCAATTTGTAAATCAGTCTTTTATCAGATCTCCCTTTTAGGCTTCAATGTTCGATGATGGCGACAAGCATGTATTACTAATCATTCGAAACAGACCGACTCAACTGACCAACCAAGTCCACTGTGCCGCGAGTTGTTGAAGGTCGAGCCAGGGTCAGCCACGTTGAAGAATGCTATTGTCTAAGAGGTTATACAGAAATCTTAGTGTTCCTGTTTGATCATACAAGTAGCAATGAGACTATTAATGTTTGTAGAGGTAAAGGAGTGCGTATAGCATAGCCCACAGAGAGACCTGCCGTTCAAGCCCGTACCATTTGGACTTGGTTTCATCTCCGTTCTTCAGGAAAAAGCTTCTCTAAATAATATTGGATAGTAAACTTATATCAAAGATGAATAAGTATCAGTTTGGTGTCCGTTCTCAATAGCCAGCGTATTCTTTCAGTTGCAGCTGGTGTGGCTGCATGATCAACTGTAGATGCAGCAAGGTTAACCCACATTGCGTTGGGATTTCTCTCTCAATGTGACTAATTTTATATATTGCAGATATCAGCTACGTGGATAAGTGTCTACTGATGCGAAAAAAACATTTTAAGTCATTAAAACTTAGAATTTTGTCTATCGATCTAAGTCACATAACCGTCAAAATAAGCGATTCTCAGCAGCCATTTTGAAAAAGAAATGGCCGCCATCTTGAAATCCATCCGTTCTGGTGCAGCAAAAGTGTGTTGATCAACTTTCTTGTGTACGCGAATGTGAGGATAGCCGTTTAAATTAACCTCCTATGTGTCTTACAAGTGCCGATTTGCGACTTTCATGGTTTCTGATGGCGGCCATTTTGAAATCCAACATGGCGGCCCACTACGGATTTTCAAGCCGGACTCCCCCTCTAAAAATTAATACCCTCATATATGTTTCTCTGTCAATATGCAAAGTCGTATGCTTTTATCACAAAGTGCACAATCGACCCATGTTTTGTTACATATGTGCCGGACTATATGGCATATGGTATGGCGTCTGTAAAAAAAACATTTAAAATTTGTAAATACCATGTATAGTCTATGTCGTGTATGTGGGCGTCTTTGTTTGGCTAACTCGTGTATAGAGTAATGAAATATACACTGTTTTTCTGTTGACTCCTTCTGCCGATTCACGTGTACCTTGTGATATAAGGGTTGCAAATTCAGAGTTAGAGTACTAGTATTCAATAGTGCCAACTACACACTCGTGTTGATCGAACTTGCCAAGCAGTCCAAAGACACAACCCCGACTATCTCCTGTGTCAAGAGCAATCTAATTAAAATTATATCCTATCTGTTTCCCCATTTGGATATATCGCTGTAGCGATTACAGCGATATATCCAAATGGGGGAGCAGATAGGATATAATTTTAATTAGATTGGTGTCAAGAGATATATTTGACCTAGTATACCAATGGTTTAACTAAACTCAAATGGTGTAGTTGCATTAAATTGGTACACAGTTACTCTGAATCAATAACAATAGTGAGTCTCACCATAGCTTCATTCTCATTTATTTTTGCAATACAAATACAAGTTTTACAATATAAATATTTACTGAAAGTAACACTGAAAGTTACAAAGCATGAAAAGTTGTTCCATACACCAATGGATGCAAAAATAAATTTCAGATTCATGTAGACTCAACGAAGCATCATCGAGAAGTATTCAAGGAAATATATTTCATAATGATGCATTCTCAAGATTGACAACGTGGTAAAACTAACTTGAGATAATTTAAATAAGAAAATATACTTGGTATACAATAGTTACTATTAGTATCTGACAAACAAGATAATAGATGTACATATTTATATCTCGCACCTTTTCTTCGTAATTTTCACAACTATTCCAGTAGTTAATCAAGAAAACCCGGAAACAGATTTGTCGATGTGAGTAACCACCAAGATATCTGGCGATATACTGTACTGTTTTATATATTCAGGTGGCTTCAAGGGCACGACTGGCGAGTACCACAATCACATCAATCAGTCCGCCCAATTGATGTCTATCTGCTACTGAATATGTCAGTTTCAAGCCTATATCCTGCCTCATTAACATTCCCGTTGATGACATACCGGTAATGTTCTTGGCTCGGCTTTGATCCTGATTCCAGACTGTGTCCGCATAACTAGGCCAATTCTCTTCTCTGCTTTGTGGTGCGGGTCTAGTTCTAACTTGAACCTGAAAACACAATCAGATGAGCAATTTTAAGTTAGATGAACCAGAAATAAAGAGCAAATTCTCATAAAAAATAGTGTAGACATCGCGGAAAACACCTCCTCCCGGCCGAAGTTAACATTGAATTATTCCTACATTGGGAAACACCCAGTCAGAAAATACTGGCTCTTGTGAGAATCGAACACACGACTTTGGATATACCGTCAGACTACTCCACCAACTGAATTAGGGTATACCGTCCGACTACTCTAGCAACTGCCTGAGGGTATACCGTCCGACTACTCTGCCAACTACATTAGGGTATACCGTCCGACTACTCTACCAACTGCATTCGAGTACCGGTGTGTTGCGGTACACTGTCCTATACATAGAGTGTCCGGGGGACACACCAAGCTGGGGAAGAATGTCCTACAGACAATGTTAACCAGGTACGAGTGCCCTAAGGACAACTATCACCTGGGGATTAATGCCCCACCCTGGGGAAGAGTGTCTGTGTTTCATTTGTTGATATGGAGATTATTTACGAAGAGCGTGTGTGATGTCGGCTGGAGGTGTGAGGGTGTGGGTAGCTAAAGTAGGATTGGCTGGTTTGATGACGTCACAAGGACATCTTGTCGAGTATCATTATACCGATTTGCTTTACTTTCAAAATGCTTCGAGAATGGAGAATATTTTGTCGGGCAAGTAAAAGACTTTTTGTGCGATTTAGAGAAACACACTTGATGCAACATGGAGGACGAGAAATCCCTCAGTAACTATATATTCCGTGTAGGTGGGGGGCGAGCCGGGAGAGTTGAGCTGATGGCGTCACTGCGTGACGTGTGCAGCTCCGAGTATCCGAACAGGCACACACATTGCTCGACGAAATATAGCACCAATATCTTAAAATTATCACGTGCATGCGCACTGTGGACTTCGAATATATGTAACCTTTGTCTACAGACGACATCGCGTGCATGCGCACTCGTTTGCGGTGTGTGTTTCGGCCAAACATTTCGTGCAGCGTAATTCATTCAAAACTCTCACTTTATACAGACATAGGGTTGCTTTCGTGACAGTAGCCTCGCACAGACTGTTCCACCATCCAGTGATAGTAGACAATGCGTATTAACCCGCACATTGACCTTTGACTTATCAACGTCAAATGGTGTCCCGCGCAATGGTGTTTTCGGTACACTTTGTGTGCATGCGCAGGGTAAAGAGTCACTTCCGGTGACGTGACTGTGACGTATCAGAGGCCAAAGGTCAATATGCGTATTAATACGCATTCTATATGCGTATAAATACGCATTCTCTGCTACTATCCTCTGTGTTTAGCCTTACACCTTGGAACAGTGTAAGTCTACATATTTTACACCTAAGTAAGTAAGTACATAAGTACGGGCCGCTCTCCCTCAACTACGTGACAAACTACGGTCTATATTCGATATCAAGGCTTCTCCGCTACAATGTACATAAACTGGGCATTTCTGGTACACACTTACTGTGACACATACACGTCTCGTGTCATATGTGCAGCAGTGATAGTCACTATTGTGTACTTCCTAAAATACACAGAATGATGTGTTTATATTGCACACATACTTTGTGTTTTCGATACACGGGTTTACCACAAGAGTTGGACAACTCCAAGGGGCTCAATATGTTCAGTGATAATGATATGAATTTCGCTCCAACATCTGAAATGCTACACAGAGACCCCTTGGCCATGCCCACGTTAATCTGTTACTAGTAGGCTAATCAGGAGTGTATATCGAAGGCATACAATATATGTACACATATATTACGTAATATGTGTATCTCTGGTACACATAGGAGGTATATTTTTTTCACAATGACTGTGTACCATTGATACTTTTCGTACAGAGCATAACATTTAAGATTTTTAGATTCCGATCAACCCAATATTCCAGTGTCATATCAGTTAAGTTTGTTATTACTCAAAGCGTACAAAAGAATTGATTAACAATAAATTACTTTTACATTCAATGGAAAACAAACGTGTAAAAGAAGTGTGAGCTTGTGAGACATGTTTCCCCTGTCACAGAGCGTATGCAACTGAAATAGGGATTATATAATACAATTTTGTAGCGACTCGTACAAGTATTGCGACAGAAAGATATATAACAACAGTGGTACGGTATCTACATTTTCACAAGGACCAATTATATCATAATCACTGTTTTAGAGAATATAGTAGTTAACAAATCGCATAGTTGACGTCATGATGACGTCATCAAAATAATCTTTCGAACTGTCCTTTCCTATTTGATTAGAGTGTGGCTTATAATTAGAGTGATACACTTCTTACCCAAGGTACATGTAAGTCATAATTCCATTAGTCATTTTACCCCGGTCTGTTGGGACTAAACGGCATGCCAATAATTATACATATTAGATTTAATGGCATATGTTGATATTGGACGTCAAGCAAAATATCAGTCCATAATAACAGTCTGCTTACAGGACTAGAAAAAAACCAACTCTTACTCAGTAAACGTCAAAAATATATAATTATTCACAGTAATATTGATTAATCTTTTTTATTATTGGTTATTAACGCTTGAATGTATAAATGTGTATTGAAACAAAGATGTAATGCTGAACGTGTTGAACTAAATTACCCATGTGTGGAAAGGAGAAAAAGGTGTAAGATAAAAGGAAAAAAATAGTGAAGTCCCCACTGGTTTCGAACCTGCACAATGTCGAGCTTGAACACGGCTTTCTGTATGCTGACTATATCCCAACATACTTACCCACAGGGCTATGGCCTCGACAGCTCCCAACACCGATTTCTAAAGGTGCCCAATGCATTTCCAATATATTGGGTCAACTGGGACACTTGTCTTATAGGACACTTACAACCGCCACTGTTGTAACGGCTTAGAGTTTCCGCTTGGCTAACAGTGTCCTACCCTATAAAATGGAGCGTTACAAGGAGTTATTGCCTAGGACACTCCAATCCTTCCTAGGACACCCTGTCCTGGAGATGAGGGTCCTACGGACCCTCATTTCCAGGTAAGAGTGTCCTATGGACACTCCTATACAGGGGATATTCTTAGCTTCCACACCGGTATACTGTCCGACTACTCTACAAACAACATGAGGGTATACCGTCTGACTACTCCACCAGCTGCATTAGGGTATACCGTCCGATTATTCTACCAATTGAATGAGCTAGCAGTTGGGAAGTGATATTTGGATGATTTCAAAGATACAATTACAAGCGTCTAGTCCGTCATTCATAATCCAGCTGTCGTCCATTAGAGAATATCCGCGTCCATAATCCAAAGACCTATTCCATTTTCCATATAACAGTATTAGCACCAAATTCAAAACGACAATCATAGTATACATAAACATAGGCTTGTTTTCTGCAAGAGAGAAGCGGTCAACAGTTTTCAATGATGCCGGCAAGACATCATGATGTTCCAAAAATATTAAATCCGTATCGCTGATCAGTATTCTTAATCCATAATATTCGTTATAGAGTCGTCATCTAAAAAATGATGTATCTCAGTCACGCTTTGATTGTGACTGTTCATATGAGTACCATGAGGATCTTGAAGTACATGGGTTCATACGGCCTCCTGAAATACAAGAGTCTAGTCCGTCATTCGATATTCAGCCGTCGTCCTATAATCCAAAGACCTAGTTCATATAACAGCATTAGCGCCAGATTCGAAGAAAGAATACAATCATAGTAAACAAAAAAATAGGCTAGTTTCATGAAAGAGAGAAGCGGCCATCAGTTTTCAATGCTGCATGTGTGGAGGCTAAGAAAGTCCGGTGGCTAAGAGTGGCCGGGTCCTATTTCCCAACGCAGCTAGGACGCTTTTCTTCACATTGGAGACAAGTTTCCGTCTTTGGTTGCAATAGAAAAGCATATGAAAAGGAAAACATATCATCAGGACATTCTTATCCATCACACCGGCACGACGTCATGATGTTCCAAAAATATCAAATCCGTATCGCTGATCAGTATTCGTAATCCATATCATTTTCGTTGTAAATTCGTTATCGAGATAATAAAGTATCTCCGTCACGCTTTGATTGCGACTGTTAATACGAACAGCACGATGATCTTGAAACACACGAGTTCATTCGTGCCCTAACCCCGGGTTAGGTGGAATTGAGTACAATTACGACACGTAACGTCATACATCTTGCACTATGCTCGTATTTTGCTATCAGCATACGATATCTATCGCCAAATTTGAGAAACTTTGAGTAGAGACGCTTGGTGGTATAGCCCTGTTTTGTAAATAATGTTTTTTGACATTCATTAAAATCGTCCATTTTACACAGGATCTAGCAAATGCTTCTATTCGAAATATGCATACGCCACTGGAGTATTACTGTCCAGAAAGGGGTAGTTGACGATGCTGAAATTGTAATCATCCCTCGTGTTTAAACTCGATGAGAGAGTTGAGTTGAGTTTATTCACCATATATGTACAGCAGTATAGTATAAGAATAGTGATATCGTATAGAGTTGATGGCCGCATATGTGGCGGAAATAAAACCCCAGAGGGCTTGATCTATCCCGAATGAGTACGTGAATATATACATATGTAAAACGGCATAAATGGTAAGAATAAGTAAGAAGTATAATAACATGTAGATGCTAAATAGGGTCTTTTGAGCTTAGAGGCGGTGAATAAAACATAGATATTTATATATAGCCTCAAAAGTAGCAGTCGATGATTATATACAGGAGTTATTTAAGAGCTAGAGAGATGAATATACGCTAATACACGAGTTCGTATATACATATATACAGAACGTACTGAGATACAACATCATGAAGTCATGAAGAGAATAAAGATGGAGTACCACAAATTGACGCAGAGGCAAACTTTATGATACGAGCGGCAGGTAGTTAAATTAGCGTGCCAACAAAAACGACTTTAAGCGAGATTTGAATACTGATTTCGAGGGACAGGATTTCAAATTGGATGGAAGAGAATTCCAAATGCGTGGTCCTTTTGTTTTAGTAGAGTAGAAAGAAAGTTGTCACTTGTAAAAGGGTCTACACAGATTCAAGTTCACTTGCCTGGTGGGGTAATGATGAAGGCCCGCTTCATTTTTATAGAGATATACGGTGGATCTAAATAAGATATACCGTTAGGGCTATCTGTAGTTTCCTTCAAATTCAGTGAGGCTGGATATATATCCTTTCACATATAGCGAGAAGCGAGAAGATCGTCTATGTAGCGTTTGGTGACTGAGAAGAAACGGCCCTTGAGTTGATCGGTTTTTGACAGCGTCTGCTTATAGTCGCATTTATGAAAGAACAGATACAGGTTAGCCAAAAGGGGTGCAAAATTAATACCCATTGGAATACCTATATGCTATTGAAATATTGTGTTACCAAATTTCACATAGATATTATTAATGAGAAATTCAACAACGCTATAAACAAAGAAACATGTATGAATGATATCTCTTAATTGTATGTAGTATACATGTAGCTAAATAATACATTATGGTATTTAATACGGAATAGTTCTATGTTACAATATATTTATAATTTCCTACAATCATCTATTTAACCATATAGTCGAGAACAGATACTAATAGTCTTCGTCAATTCCGTAGATCTGAAACCCTGTTCAACTCCAATGAGGACAGGTATATTTCATTCACTTCGTCGTTAGAACAGTGTTTCCCCGACGAAAGGGAAACATATAGGGTCCGTTTAAACGTCACGTATTCTACATCTCCATGGTGCTCAAATGAACAGGCGTAAACCATGTTTGACTGAGGTGAATTATACTTCATAAAGACTGAAAATAGTGATCAGTGATATCTATTTTATGTAGATAAAATCATGATGTCTTGCTGCCATCGTTGAAAACTATATAGACAGTTCCTATCATGCAGGAAATCATCTTGTGTTGTTCTTTAATTTTCATTTAAGCATATTTGGGATTGATACTATCGTTCGCCAAAGGATTTTCGATAAATGGCGACGGCTGAATATTGTATGTGGAATGTGACGCCTATATATGTGTATATGTGTGGTGAATGATAAAGGATAGGCACACAAAATTCTGATGTTCCTTAAATAAATATTCCGGAGTATTTAATTTTTAGGTATGTAGCAGACCAATCCGCTATACTCTGTTAGTTCAGCTATGAATGGACTTTTCTATGTATTTCTTCAATAAGCCACACGTACGCGGAATTCATCGTTCTTACCTGTATAGGATCTTTGCTAAGATGACTTTCATCTCATTCATCGCAAATGTCTGACCGATGCAGTTTCTAGAAGTTAAAATGAACAGAAAAATGTTAACGAAAACAATTGTCACTTTCTCGAAGATTTCTGAAATATTAGTACCTTGGTGACGTACCAGTCTATCATGGAGCATCCCATTTTATCACCACATAACAGATCATCATATTTTACCGGCATCATTGCAAACTGTTGGCCGCTTCTCCCTTGTAAGAGATTGCCTTAGATTATCTTCGATATTCTTAGTTAAACCCGCTTGGATTTTGGTGCTTATAATGCCGTGTGAATAAGGTAATTCTCGTTTGACGACGGCTGGCTTCATAATGTCTTTCCAGACACATGTACGGTGTGCTTTCTTCAAAATAACATAACAAACGATCTCAGAACTCGTCATCGAAAAGTAATTCTCCGGCATTTAGTTTAGCATTGAAGGTTTGACTTAAGCTTCACTTTTGTTTGAACTAACAATATCAATATTATATGAACTATTATGTATAATCAACCATGTTGATAAACTGACTGTTGACTTGTGCCATACAGAGGTCTGTCACCGCTTGTTTATGCCACAAGATGTTTTCCATTTAAAAGTTCATTATTAGGTAAAAAAGGGACTAAGTACTAAGCTATCCAATTCAATAAGTATTACCAGCATTCTTTTATTGTTGCGTGTTGTATGAACAAACATGAAATAATTTATATTATGTGTCTTATCCCCACGAGCTCTACGACACAGACAATACTCAGTGTAATAGTAAACAGGACAGAGAGAAAACAATATTCTGAAAGATCATCCCCATAATACTGGCAGTCATGTTAGATAAACCCAAGAGACCACGCGTATGAGAAGTAATTACCGGAACGTATTTGGTATTCATGTATTCTCTATTCATGGAATGAGAAATACTACAGCTCTACTGTGAACAAAACACTGTTCTCTCTAAGATAATATTGTGATATATTTGATAACAGTTTGATATACCAATATCAAATTGGGATACGATAACGAATGGATCATGCACATGTACCTAGCTGATATTGTTATATGGGCGAAAGTGTGTTATACCTAGACGATATTTTGGTATAACAGCGGTTGCGTGTTTGATATACCTAGACGATATTGTGGTATAATGGTGGATGCATGTTGGATATACCTAGCCGATATTGTGGTATAATGGCGGATGCATGTTTGATATACCTAAACGAAGTGTGGTATAATGGTGGATGCATGTTTGATATATCTAGACGATAATGTGGTATAATGGCGGATGTATGTTTGATATACCTAGACGATATTGTGGTATAATGGTGGATGCATGTTTGATATACCAAGACGATGTTGGATATAATGGTGGATGTTTGATTGATATACCAAGACGATGTTGGGGTATAATGGTGGATGTTTGATTGATATACTAAGACGATGTTGGATATAATGGTGGATGTTTGATTGATATACCAAGACGATGTTGGGGTATAATGGTGGATGAGTGATTGATATACCTAGAAGATATTATGGTATGATAGTGAATGCGTGTTTGTTATACCTGGATGATATTGTGAGCGAGGAATAAATGTTTACCTGGAGCCTGCAGAAAAAGGAATGAAGGCGAATGGATCTCGTCGGTCAACGTTTTCAGGCGCAAAACGTTCCGGCCGGAATTCCTAAATTCAAGTATAAACCTTTTAGTTACGACAATCGAATAATTAACACAATAAGACGAGAAAGTGACACATCAAACGGACATACAATTAGTGTGTTCATACAGATGTTGTGTTCCTACATCAGAGGAAAACACTGACTAGAAATGGCATGGAATGAAAACGGCAATGTAAACATCAGAATGGAACGAGTAATCAAATTAAACATAAAATGGGAGGAAAGGTAACATTCAAATATCACATAGAAGATCGCGGTTTCATGGATTCACTAGGCATTACTTGACAAAAACCAAAGAAAACTCACTACATTTACACCATTGCGTACCACATATACGTGTGAGATCCTACACTACGTGGATACCAGTCGAAAGATGATCGAGAGCCCGTTGTCGTACAACAGCTGCTTTTACCCGAATGCCCGTGAAAGGGTCAAAGATCTGATGTTCCTTTTGTTATATTCTCATCCCTGACAAGTGTATTCTACTATCGGAATGATTTGAAAGAAAGGCCTTGACGTCATGGCCCTTGAACTGTGCAATGCAATTTTGGAACGTTGGTTGAAATTTCCCATTTTTAAGGATCGATCAAAGTGCTATTACCCTGTATATGTAAGCAGTAAGGGATATAACCGTCAAAATTATAATAGTTTTTTTTTGTCGTAGAATCGACTACCGGCTAAATACAGTCAAATTCTACATCATATTGGACGAGTGATGGTTGAGTCGTTCGACATCAGAAATTTGGGAAATATTGAACAATGAAAATGATCAGTTCGTTAGAAGGATGATGACGCTATCATCCCATGAAGCACCGAAGCTTTTGTGAATCTGTATCTATGTTTCATTGCTAATGTAGTCATTTTATCCAACTGGATTGTAAATGAATTCTCATTCTCTACATACCATTGGCTCTTCCCAGACGTGTGAGTTGTGGTGTGCAGCATAGATGTTCGCCTCCACTATAGTGCCTGGTGGAAGACTAACGCCCTCAACATCCAAGGGCTGGGTTAACTCCCTCTCCGCAAACGGCACAGGAGTATGGAGTCGAATGGACTCCTTCAGGCACATTGTTAAGTGATTCATTCTCTGTAAGTCTTCCCTAAAAGGTAACAATGGACCTGTATTTAACATGGAGATATATGACAAGTTATTATTCCTGAATGGATATCTAGATGTGTTTCCATGAATACAGCAACACGGACATGTCGACAAGACATATACAAGGAAGTATTTTGGGCACTTTTCTTTTGATCGTTTTTATCAACGACCTGCCACTTCAGATTCCCGACAGCAGTAGTATATATGCTGATAACTCATGCATTTATAAGACTGTGGACATGTCGAACAAGCACTGAACTCCAATATGTCTGTTGCTAACCACTGACTAAAATGCAACAAAATGATTCTAAATAGTTATAAGACAAACTGCATGTTCGTTACAACAATACAGAAGCAGCAGTATTTGCCACGAACTGTTATCTTAATTTGGATGAAATCACTATCGAATGTGCAAAATGTTAATAATGTTTAGGACTGGAAATGGACAACTTTCTATCTTCTAACAAGCATGTATCTTCTGTATGTTCCAAGGTTTCTCTTCAAATATTTGCTCTTCGGAGGATCAAGACATTTTTGCTGCTGTTTGCTCGTAAACTGTTTTAAAATGCCCTCATTTTACCTAACTTTGAAAAGTGTTTAAGTGTTTGGAGCATGTGTAACTTGACGGCCATGAACCGTGTTTTAAAGCTCCAGAAAATGGTTGCTCGTACGATATATGTATATCTAATTCTGTTTCTAGTTCCGAACTTTTTAAGTCACTTTACTGGCTATCTCTTCCAACCCTTGCAATTTACAAGAAAACTTTTATAGTTTTTAAAACTTTGCATTGTACTGTTCCTTCATCTTTATCTGAGATGTGTTTGAAATAATAATCGTCGCAGGACAAGGGGACAGTCAACAAATGAACAAGTACTTCATGTTAAATTGGAGCGATATGCAAAGAAAAAGAAAATTGACGTCTGGCGACTAAAGAGCAACCATATGACTCTACAGGAAAGCTTCCCTCTGCACCTCACATTCAGACCCGAGAATACGGTGGATTCTCGGACGTAGCTTTAGTACCTCAGCCGCACTTCTACTGTAGATGTTCATGTGGAGACTATGAAGTATCTACACTGTCCCTAGCACCGGCTTCAGCGGAATTAGATACGCTAGCTCTGGATCTGTGATGACAGCTCAGCTCAAAGAAATAAATCGTCTGATGTTAATCGGCGAGCATGGAGGACTTCTGATGGAGCAAACGCCTCAACATGGAGTAAATGACCTTTAAATCTTTTAGAACGTATGTTTTGATTGTTCATGTAATTTTAACTACATGTTTCGTTATTTGTTTATCTTGTATATATTCTCTCCCTGTTGTATGAACCTCATGAGGGCCACTGCATGGGTAGATTAGTCACTGTACTAACTCTGTTTTTACCGTCGCTAAATAAAGTATATTGAATTGAAGTCGGTGATGCGATGCGCAATGTCTTCTAACTTGTATCTACTGAGATATTTATTGGATATTCGAAATGGGTTCATTCTTATATCCAGCAACTGTAATTACTTTATTCGCACTGAGAAATCGAGCTGTTGTGGTCACGCGCTGTGATAACCTCCAGAGAAAGTTTATACGCTGCGTCATGTCACCACTCCGCCACTACCCTCAACAACCGTTAAATGTAATGTACAGAGATAACGCAAGCATCAAATGAAATCTGTTATGCACGTCGCACTATATGGCGTGGTTTACAGACCTATCGTGATGTTACTCTTGATGAATATTCATAATACTACTATCCTGCCATAATGACACCGTAGCTGATTGGTGTCTACTGATTGAAAAGAGACCAGTCGATTGATAGGTCTGACGATGTATACCGGTATTTGTATTCACCTAGCCCCACTTACCACTGGATGCTACACGTCTGTCTGTAGGGGCCTACTCCAGAGCTGCCAAGCTCTGGTGAAGAAATTTCTTGAGTTTAACCTGTTAATCAGATAAAAAAAATTGGCCGGGGGTCTCGGGCCCGCCTAGGGCCCCACCCGCTAGACGTTCTCAGACGCTCTAAAACGCATCAGACGCATTTCCAGACAATAAATGTCCATATGAGATTATGTCAATTTTTATAGCAATTGTCAAAAATGTTATATTACAAACCTTTTCGTAAGAAAAAGACTCACAATGTTAATAAATGAATCACAAATATAATTTCAAAGTAATATAATTAATAAATTTCAAGATCATGTCACCGCTTGTTTGCAGATTTAAACTTTTGAGAAGATATTCTAAGAATTCCGTGAGATTTCTAAACTCTTCCGTGAGACCGGGAGGTTAGTCCATATTTCTTGAGACTCACGGAAATTCCGTGAGACTTGGCAGGTCTGGTACTCACACAGATCTACTTACTGGTTCATCGTTCGTGTAAGACTCACCAAACAGGGGAAGTAAAGCTGGATACAATAATAAGCCTATGGATTTAAACTTACATGAAAGACCGACTCACTTACCACTGGACGCTATCTGTCTGCCTGCCTGTCTGTCTGTCTGTATTCACCAGATCCACCTACCATTAGACGCTATCTGTCTGTTTGTCTGTCTGTATTCACCAGATTCACCTACCACGGGACGCTATCTGTCTGTCTGTCTGTATTCACCAGATCCACTGACCACTGGACGCTATCTGTCTGCCTGTCTGTCTGTCCACCTGTCTGTCTGTCTGTCTGTATTCACCAGATCCACCTACCACTGAAAGCTATCTGTCTGTATTCACCAGATCCTCCTACTAGTGGACGCTATCTGTTTGTATTCTCCCAGATCCAATTATCAATGGAGGTTATCTGTCTGTCTGTATTCACCCAGATCCACTTACCACTGGATGTTGTCTATCTGTCTGCATTCACTCAGATCCACTTATCAATGGATGTTATCCGTCTGTCCGTATTCTCCGAGATTCACTTACCACTGTATGTTATCTGTCTGTCTATTGCTCAGAATTTCGTCGAGTTCTTCCTGTATTCGCAATTGATGTTCGGGGTGCTCAGCAATGGAGAATATAGTCCAATATAGAGCACTGGCTGTGGTATCGTGACCTGTGGTGAGATATAATATAGGCAGAGAGAGAGAGAGGTTTAACGTCGCGTTCAGCAATAGTTCAGCTATATAGCGACGATCAAACAAAATTCTAAGTACGCAAGCCAATAACTTAGTAATCCAACACATTAAAACATACACACATTAAAACTTATACAACACACCGATTTCTCTCAAATAACCCAAGGCACAGTCCTCCCTCACCCGACTAAAAAGATCTTCCAAAGCAGGTCATGCATTCGTT